>PJEM01010405.1:29437-62953 GCA_004023845.1 Helogale parvula | reverse complement strand
GGGTGGGGCTCTGGGCCTGCGGTGTGTCTGAGCTCGGGGGGCTGTGACCTGAGTGGGGGCTCTGGCCTGGGGGAGTCGGCCTGGGGGGCAGGGAGCTCTGGGCCTGGGTGTGGTCTCGGCCTGGGCAGCCCTGGGTGGGGGTCCTGCTGGTGGAGGCAGGAACCCACAAATGCTCCTGGTCACCAGGAGATGGCGCCAAAGCAGCGTTTGGTTCAGGAGACGCTCACAGGGCTTTTTTCGGACTTAAATCAACAGTGATTGTATTAAGTTTTGTTTTGCTCCTAAGAATCATGCTGGGGCCACTTACTGGTGAGGAGGCTTGTTTCTTCCCAGACCCCACTGGCTGCCGCGGCGTGGTGGCCTGGTCGCCGGCCGCGTCACCGCCTGCTTGTGCTTCCCTGCTAGGGGAGACCAGAGGTCGGCTTCTCCATAGGCGCCACTGCGCCCTGTCCCGTTCGCGGACCTCACTGGCACGTCTCTCAGGGCAGACTGAGGACCCTGGCCCAGGGGGTCGGCTCTGCGGCACAGCCACGTGTGGGCTGGACAGGTGGGCCGGAGTGCGCGGCTGTGTCCGGTGCCCCCGGAGCCCTCAGGTCCTTACCCCCTATGGCAGCATCTGGGAAGTGTGCCCGCTGCGATGTCATTTCTGGCTGCTCACCTCCTGGGCCCTGGCGTTGGCTGGGCCATCCTGGGCGCCCAGTGAGCAGCCTCTGAGTCAGCGAGGGAGTGGGGGCCCTGGGGGCGGGAGAGCCAGGATTCGGCCGTGGATGTGATGTGGACGCCCCGTCCCTCCCCGTGAGGGCCCAAGGCCCTGGGTGCGCAGGTGTGAAGACAGAGCGAGCTTGCTGGGGTTTGGATTTATTTACGACCGCGGATCGGGTACGGGTTGTGGGGGTTTGGGCCTGGGGTCCCCGTGTTTGGGGACTGGGAAGATGAGGTGGCTCGTTCAGGGCACAGACGGGGGGGGGGGAGGCGCTGGGCTGGGCCGGAAGCCCCGCGGCCGCAAAGACCCCACGAGGACAGGCTTGCCCCCCAGGGGCCCAGGCCTCTGCCTGGGGACGCCCCAGAGCACCTGGCCAAACGCCCGGCCGTCCTTCCTCTGGGGAGGGTCCCCATGACGGGGCGCCGGGCTCTTCGGCGAACGGTCAGGCTCGGTGCGGTTCTGTGTTTGCCCCAGAGAACCGAGAGGTCCCGGGGCTAATCGCCAGCAGGTTCGAGGGCACTCTTGTCCCGCTCCCGCCGTGTGGACGGAACACGCCAGGTGGGGACGGAAGGTGCACGTTGACAGTGCTGCAGCCACTGCCCCAGAGGAGACCTGGGGGCAGCGGGACCGGACCCCTGGGTGGCGGCTGCGCTACCCCTGCTCCCGTGCCCCTCCCCCCCACGGCACCGTGTGTTGGGTGCGAGCGCCCCGGAGCTCGTGCGGGTCCCGACTGCTCATCACGGGACGCTGCCGCATCAGGTGGAGAAGCCAGCGACCACCTCCCGGCACCTCTGGCTGGTCTTCAGCGTCCGCAGCCCATGCCTCGTGGAACAGGCACGGCCTCACTGTCTCTGGGTCGTCCCTCCTCGTGGACAGAGACTGCGCAGTGCCCGTGTTGTGGGAGGAGGTGGCCGCCACCTTGCCGCGTCCTGCCGTCCGTGCGCTCCGCCTCCCTGCTGTACCCCCCTCTCCTCGGCCTCCCCGCTGCACCCCCCTCCCCTCGGCTCCCTGCACCCCCCCGGCCCTGGGGGACCATTGCCCTGTCACATGCACGTCTGCCCTTTGCCAGCGCCCCTCCTCCCTGCTGAGGACAGTGCCCGCACACCCTCTGCGGGTCACAGAGTTTGTGTGGAAGGGCGGGTATGTTCGGGCTCGCGACACGTAAAAACGGCTCACGGACCTTATCGGTTACAGGCACGGGCTCCGAGGGAGGTGGAGCTTTCCTCAGCCCGCCAGCTTCCTGGGGCCCGGGATCCTCGGGTCTCCTTGCCCACCGTGTGCGCCAGGCGCTGTGGCCCAGGGGGCCTCGCCCATGCAGGGGTCCAGGGGAGCAGGGTCCCGAAAGAACGCAGGGAGCTCGGAGGGACCCGAGATGGTGGGGTGGCCGCCAGTGTCCCAGGGTGCGCCTGGATTTCCGAGCGTCCTGAACCGCCTCCCACGTGAAGCCTTCCCGGATTTGCCTCCTGGAAAACTCCCCCTGAAGTCACAGGCACCGCGCAGTTGGTCACAGTTGGCTTCACAGCGGCCCAGGGCGCGGCCACGCGGACCTTGACACTGGGCAGGTGCCCGCCGTCGTTTCCCGGGCTTCCCTGTGCCTGTTGCTCGGAGGCCCGACCGCACAGGAGTCTGTCTCATTCCGTGGGGGACATAGGACCGCCCGGAAAGCCTCGACGGCGATGGGGGAGGTGAAGGGAGCGTCCTTCCTATATTCTGGCTTCGGACATGGCTAAGTGAGGAGGAAATTGCAGATTTGTTTTGGTGTTAATTTCGTCTCGTTTCACCACAGGAGTGGCACGTCTCTTACTGCCCCGCCGCTCGTGCGTGTGATGGGCAGGCCCTCCTTCGTGTTAATTCAGGGCTTCTGGGCTGGGAGGGCCCCAGGAGGCTCAGCCAGAGGCCACCCGCCCTCCCCTCCCCGGCTGACCTGTGCGGAGGAGGAGGCTGGGGATGGAGGGGCGGCACCAGGCTCCCGGGGCGGGGCACGCAGGGTCAGGGGCCACTCCGCGAAGGTGCAGGCCGAGGCTGCGTTCCCCAGGGAGCCCCCTGTTTCTGGGACAGGTGCTCCTAGAACGTGAGGCTGCAGGTGAGCGCGCTTGTTCAGCGGCTTTTCTCTGGGCGGCGGCAGCTCGGTGGCAGACATAGACCAAGGCCGTTGTCTTGGTGGGGAAGCTGGAGGCGATGGGCACCCGGCCCCCACCCGCAAGGCCCGTGCTGGTCTGCACGCTGCAGGGCCCCGCGGAGCCTCGCGGACGGCCAGGCAGGGAGCCGCGAGCGGGCTGTCCCTCGTCCCCGGGCGGGTGCGGCAGGGACGTGGCCCCCGTGGTGCCCCTGTGGTGCGGCTGTGGCCGTGGATGCCGCAGGAAGGCAGCGCCTGGCAGCCGGCCGGTCCGCCCCAGGGGGCCGCATTCACCGTCCGCTGAGTGGACGCAGGTCCCACAGACGCCGTCCCTGCTGGCGCTGGGCTGCGGCCTGTGCAGCTGGCAGCGGAAGGATGGCTGCCGTCTCGGTGGGCCAGGAGTTGTGGGCTCCGCAGGGTCTGTAGGCCGTGAGTGCTCCCAGGCGCTGGCGGCCAGAGCTGGGCACGCACCTCTGGACCCCCCCCCCCCCCCAGCATGGAGAGCAGGTCGGGTCCGTGGAGAACGCTTTCGTGACCACAGGGCTGCCGTCGCACGTGGAACCTCTCACCTGCTCGAAGCTCTGAAGGTGGGGTTTCTTCTGGGCAGAGGGGTCTGGAGCCAGAGACGTGCCCATGTCCTGGCACTTGGTGTCACGCAGAGGCCCCGGCTCCCCAGGCTCCAAGCCCTTAGTGGAAAAACCCAGATGCCCCCGCTGCCCGCGGCAGCCAGCCGGCACTGCCAGCCCTCGGCCAGCTCAGTCCTGGGAAAGAGGTGCGGGGGTGAGTTCGTTTCTAGGAGGCGAGAAGTGTGGTCCAAACTGGCAGTTCACCAACAAGAGCTCCCGGTCACCACGGTGTCTGTGGCTTCACAGATGTGCCGGCCTCTAGAGAAGGCTGTCGGGTGCTTTCTGCAGGCTCCCCGCCAGTGAGCACCTGCCCCCCCGCCCCCCCCAGGCTGAAACCTTTGCGCACCCACTGCGGCCAGCAGCCTCCTCTCCCGGGAAGTGTGGCGTGGCCCTGTCCGTCCTCCAGGAGGGCCACCTGCCCGTCCGTGTCCCGGAGGGGTTGGGCCCCAGCAGGCTGGGGGTGCCCGTGCTGCTGGCTCCTGGTCCTGGGACATCTGGGCTGCGGGTCACCAACAGACCGTGCTCCCTCTTACTTCCCCTCTCTGTTTTGGGGCCTCCTTCCCACCCCAACCCCACGTTGTCTCCTGCACTGCCGAGAAGAGGGTCCCCACGGGGGAGGCACAGGCCTGAAGGTTCTGTGCTGGCCTTGGACCCACTGTTCCGGGAGGTCTGGGCCTTCGTCAGCTGGGGGGGGCCTGCTGGAGGGCCGGGGGCGGGGGCGGCCTCGGGTCCAGGCCCCTCCCTGCTTCCCACTTGCGCTGGCCCTGCCGGAGGGGCGCTGGCAGGAAGGTTGTGCTCCAGGAGGAGGTGCTCTCCCCCTCCCCCATGCGCCCCCCACGATCGGCCCCCTTCTCCCATCTCTGCTCTCCTGAGTAAGATTTTAGGGGAAATTTATGGAAAATTAATGGAGTTTACTGATGTTCTTTGATCTGAGGAAGGGGGAGGAAGGCAAATGCATTTCTGATGAGGGAACTAATCTGCTCCGGGAGCGGCCCCCTCCCCCCGCGGCTGCGCCCCGCCTCCGCGCCCGCCTGTGGGGCCAGACAGGCCTGATGGAGTGTGAGGAGCAAGATTGGTTTTCCGAGGGCACCGGGCCCTCCGCGCTCGGCTAAATCACGCCGTCCGCTCCGCCGGCGGCACCTGCAGCCCCCCGGGACGCGGTGATGTGCGGCGGGCGGCGGGGGCCCGCGGTGAAGGTGAAGCTGTCATATCGATCTTTTTAGCACTAAAATATGAGCCACTTTACTCCACTCCCCGCTGCTGTGATGTGAAAAATAATAACTCGGATCCAAATTAAAAATATTGATCTCTGGAAGGTGCTGAAAGTAAATAAACACCCCCCCAAGTTTTCGGGTCAGCCGGGAAGCGGCCTCAGCAATAAATGTGTCGGCGCGTCAGGGCCCAGGGTTCTTGATCTGTTTTTTCTTTGAATTGATTTTTCATTATTTACTTCCTAAAAGTGTTGAAATTTGGTCTTCCACCGTTAAGTCCCAGTGTTTGGGCAAATTATTTCTTTGGGGCTTATGAGGTGCTCCTGATCCACTCGTGCATTGATTGATTGATTTTTGACTCAATAAGCTTGCAGTCCCTGCCTTATTTAGGGCTTCTATCATAATTTTTTATACATTTACGCTTGACTTTTTTATTTGCTTCTAACGGATGAGGTGGCGTGGGGCAATCGAGCAGGTAGCATGGTGGCTGCAAGGTTAATTTTACGGGGCTCTGCACGCTCCGAGGAGATGCTGGGTGTGTCCTGGCGCAGCAGGCCCCCCACCTCCGGGTGCCCCTGGATTCAGCAGGGCCCTGGGCTGCGGGTCCCCCCCACCTCCGGGCGCCCCTGGACCCAGCAGGGCTCTGGGCTGTGGGTCTCCCCACCTCTGGGCGCCCCTAGACCCAGCAGGGCCCTGGGATGAGGGTACCCCCACCTCCGGGTGCCCCTGGACCCAGCAGGGCCCTGGGCTGTGGGTCCCCCCACCTCTGGGCGCCCCTGGACCCAGCAGGGCCCTGGGCTGCGGGTCCCACCCACCTCCGGGTGCCCCTGGACCCAGCAGGACCCTGGCCTGCGGGTCCCCCGACCTCTGGACGCCCCTGGACCCAGCAGGGCCCTGGGCTGCGATCGGTGCCGTGGTTCGGATGCCGTGGTTCTCGGTGGGCGTGGGTGAGCTGTGTGCTTCTGGAGAAGCGGCTTCCAGGAGCCCCCAAAGCTCTGGCCAAGTCCCTGGGGCTGCCCAGCATGGATCCAAGCGGCCCCGCAGGGAATGGGAGAAGGGGTGTATGTGCGGGACAGCTCGGGGAGGACAGGGGAGGTGGCAGGATGACGACTTTGCTGGGAAGACGGAGGACTCTAAACACGGCTCGTGGCTGGGAGTGCGTCTCGCTGCCCCGAGACTCAGGGCCCCCGCGGCCGTTTCCCCTCGCGGATGGCCGGAAGGAGCAGTGGCTGGCCGTGGAGACCCCGGCCACGGGGGCCGTGGAGGAAGGGCCCCGGGACGTGGGGTGCTGGCCCTGGCCGCCCCGGTCTGCACTTGCCAGTCCCCGCGTGCTCCTCCAGGAGGGTCTGGCACGGGCCTGCTTGGCGGTCTGCTCGTGAGCCACGAGGCGCCGTGGCCCGGCGTTCTCTGCACCAGCCGTCTCTGTGCGGCGCGGTGGTAGCAAGAGATGTGGGGCCTGCGCCGGCCCTGACCGATGCGCTTGACAAAGGGATCGCACGGAACCTGCTTGTGACCCAGGGTTCCCCCTGGACGGAGGAGGAGGCAGAAGCACACGGAGGCTCCTCTGCGTCTGCCTGGGCTCGAACCCAGAGCAAGAGCCTGCTTCCGTGCCTCGCTGGGGGCCCGGGGTTCTGACTGACTGACGCCAGAACAGGTCTGGGAGGCCGACAACCGTCTCTGAGGGTGGCTGGTGCGCCGGCAGGAGAGAAGAAAGGCCGCGAGCAGGGAGGGTGAGGGTCCTGGAGCAAGGGGGTGGCTGTGGAAGGGCTGCCCGCACGGCGTGGGGGTGCTGGGCGGGGGCGCCCGGAGGCCTGCATTGCCCTGTTGGGAACCTCGCTCTGATCCGAGGTTTTGGGGGGTGGGAGGAGACGGCCACTTTCCAGCAGAGAGCGTGTCCCGGTGCCACGTACCTGCGAGCGCCCCGTCCTGGAGTCCTGTTTTCTGACCGTTATCCCATTTCCTGGCGTTTCTCTTTGCTCTGGGCACCACGTCTGCCTCTAGAAACAGTGTTTCAGACAAGACACGTGTTCTAGAAAGGTGGCGTGCCTACGAACGCACGCAGACGCTACTGCATTAAGGTCCAGAGCGCTGCCACTCCGTTTCCTCCCCATAGACCAGGAAGGGCTGCCCGAGGGCAGCTGCGAAGGCCCCGCTGGGCGCGCCGGGCCGGGCTCGAGTTTGTGCTCAGGTGATGCAGAGAGGCAGCAAGTTGAGGCTGCAAGTTGGCCTCCTTCCCGAGAACTGGGACCTGCTGTCCTCAGCAGAAGACCCAGCCTGACTGCAGGCCTGTGGGTGACGTGAAGCCGCTCCGTCGTCTGCGGGAGCACGGGTGCTGTGCTCCGTGTGCGGCCGGTGCCACTGGGCGGTCGCACCCGACCTCCGCCTGGGAGTCCACGCCGCAGCTCACAGGCACGGGGCGGGGGCTCTGCCAGGCACCCCAGGCCACCACACTGCGCACATCACGTGTGCAATTCTAAAGGAGTTGCTTTGGAAGGATCCAGAACCGGAGAAGCCAAGAAGCGTGCGGCCGCAGGTCTGGGCCGGCTGCGGAGCTTGTGCAGAGGTCCTCTGCCTCCACAGGGAGGCGCTGGCCGGCGGCCGGCGAGTCCGCGTAGCGAGTGTCCCCAGGCGGATTCAGAAAACAGAGTTCTGGAGGACTGCCGTGCTCAGACTCAGCTGGAGTCTGGACCTTGGCGGTGCGCTGAGTGCTGCGCTCAGTCACCCGCACGCCCCGGGCGGGCCCTGCTGTGGCCACGAGTGCGCCACACCGCGGCAGGCGTGGCAGACACGGCGCGGGCACTCAACCTCTACCAGGAGAGAGCGCCGAGGGCAGGCGTGAGGCTGGAGCCCGGGGCTCTGAGCAGTCGGGCACCCGGTCACCTCACGCCCACGGGGGCCGGTCAGACTCCCCACCCCCGGTGGAGCAGCCCGTCCTCACCCTGGTTTCCCAGCAGGAAGCAGGAGGAGCGCAGTCCAGCGGCCCCTCCCGCGGCCCGACGGGGCCCAGAGCCAAGCGCTGGCAGCAGGCTCCGCGCGGCGAGGCGCGGGGTGTGTGACGCCTGACGGGCTGCCCGCGACACCTTCCCGCTCTGCGCCCTCGAGTCCTCGAGCCAAGGAGGACTGCGGGGAGCAGGTGCTGACGCACAACGCCTGACCGTGACCCGCAGCTGCCGCACGTGACCGTGCACACACGACCGACGCACCGAGGGGCAGGGACCGGGTGTGAGGAGCGCCCAGGGGCCTCCTGGGAGCAGGGGTCACGAGCAGGCTGCTCCGAGGAGGACCTGGAAGATGAGTGGGGGTGGCCACGGAAGGAAGGAGGGAAGACACCGGGCACTGGGCGCACAGGGGCTGCAGCGGCCGGGGGTCTGCGGGTCCTGGGCCCTTCGGGGATGGCCTGTTGCCCCCGGTGGATCACGTGATCCTGCACAGCACCCCGCGGCCACGCCAGCCCGGGCAGCCCACACCGGTGCCTGAGCGAAGTGGGGGTGTGAGGACCCCGCTGGTGAGGCCCCGCAGGGCAGCTCTGGGGGCACAGAGAGGCCGCGTTCTCACCAGAGCATGGGAGCTGCCGTGCGGGCGCCTTCTTCCCAGGCTGCCCCGCAGACGCCCGGCAGGAGCGGTGTCCCCAAGCTCTGGCGTACCAGGAATTCCCGGCCACCGTTCCCGTCGGGCCAGTCTGTGAGCAGGCAGGCAGGGGAAGTGAGTGTGTCAGGTACGCAAGATCTGAAGAAAGATTATGTCCTTGACATCCTTTGTCAAGAAGCGCTGTCGGGAGGTGCCAAACAAGAGGGGGCACGGGATGCGGGTTCGAGCACCGCAGCTCCCATGAGAGTGGGCAGTGGAGAGTTCGCATGAGCGTCGGGGTCCCCTCCGCCGTGACCACGGTCCGCAGAGGGCTCCACCCTGTTTCTTGGACACGATGCCCTTTCCGTCCGGCTCCGTGCGTGCTCCTGTGTGTGAGGCCACAGCCCCGCTCCGCAGGGAGTCCCCAGGTCAGCAGTGAAGGCAGAGCCCAGGAGGAGAAGCACACCCCAGGCCTGTGAGCAGTTATGAGGTCGGTTCGGTTTCTAGAGGATTCCCCAGGAAGGTGTGATCGTTGGGCTGTCTGATGTGCGGGTTCTGGGCTGAGAGGTGCCATGTGCGGGCGAGGGACGCGGCCGTGGGCGAGGGACGCGGCCGGCACGGGGGACCCGGTCCTGAGCTGCAGGGAAGCCACGCAGCTGTGGGAGCGGGGAACGCCGTACCGATGCCCTCCCGTCGTGGAGGACATTTCCACAGTTACGGTGACAGAAACGCGGACTGTTGACTCAGGTGAAAACGTGGTCATGCCCAGAGGGTGGGGATCAGAGGTGTGTGTGGCACGTGAGTGCACAGGAAATCAGGGCAAGGGAATTAAGTCTCCGTCCCCCCTGGTGGAGGAGCCAGTAGTTAATGTTGAAAACTAGAAAATCAAGACGTAGCAGTACACGTTTTAGTGAGATAGAGGTAAATACCAAAAGAAAACAAGTAAAAGAAAGTAATTTTCTCTCGTGAAGAGAAAATTGAAATGATCAGGGAACTGCTGTTTTCATAATAAACCTTGCAAAACTGATTTTTTTTGCAAAAGAAAAGAATTTCTAATTTTTTTTAAAAGAAAAAATTTAAAGGGCAGAGATTCCTTTTCCTCATAGTGACCCCAAAGAAGACTTGCAGGGGAGGGGGTGAAGAGAGGGAGGCATCATGGGGATCTGTGCATTGGCGCCCCAAGCAGGGGGAGCTGAAGAGAGGGAGGCGGCATGGGGATCTGTGCGTTGGCGCCCCGAACAGGGGAGGGGTGAAGAGAGGGAGGCGGCATGGGGATCTGTGCATTGGCGCCCCGAGCAGGGGAGGGGTGAAGAGAGGGAGGCGGCATGGGGATCTGTGCATTGGTGCCCCGAGCAGGGGAGGGGTGAAGAGAGGGAGGCGGCATGGGGATCTGTGCATTGGCGCCCCGAGCAGGGGATGGGTGAAGAGAGGGAGGCAGCATGGGGACCTGTGCGTTGGCGCCCCGAGCTGCTGTCCCCAGTGGGCAGAGGGGTTCAGTCATCTGGACCTTAGCCGTCAGAAAGGTTGGCTGAGCCCTGATGACCTTCTGAGCACAAGGCAGAGGGCTTGAAGGAGAACAGGCGGTCAGCGGGGAGCCAGTGGTTTGAGGAAAGGGAGTAAGGTGGTCAGAGCTGTGGAGAGACAGGGAGGGGTGGGCAGGGTGTTCAGATCTGCCTTTGAAGTTCTCGTTGAAGAGCAGAGTGGACTCCTTTTCCGTCTCAGCTCAAACCATCCAGGGGGTGTGTCCTGTGAACTCCAGAGAGAAATGGGACCAAACCCAGGAGGTGGAAGATAGTGCGATCTCTGTGTCTCGACTTGGTGAGGAAGCCAGACAGACGGGCCAGTCCCAGAGCACAGCCTGCAGTGCCCCCTCCCTGCAGAGGCCTCTTCCCTCCAGCCAGCTCCCCCTGCACCCCCCAAATACATGTCTGCCCCTTTGTGCTGTACTTTTGAAAACACAGTCCAGAGCTGAGCATATGTTGTTTGAGGCTGAAAATCAGCTTTACTGACTTAACTACATTGAAACTGATGAGGACAATATCTCCTTCAGGAAAAGAAAAATGTGGAGGGAAGGACTTCCAGGAGTAGAAGGGATTGACTAATGTGGAAGGATTTTGTTTACATTTTAGCAATCTAGCCAGGCAGTTATGACTTATAAGTTGTCAACTTACGAGTGATTCAGTTGGAATTTGGAATTTAACATTACCATGTATAGTAGTATCAAAATATAAAATATTTAGGAATAAATTGGGCCAAAGATATGCAAGCCCTGTGTACTGAACACTACAACACATCTCTGAGAGAAGTTAAAGAAATCCTAAGTAAACGGAGAGATATACCATGTTCATGGATTGGAAGGCAGCACTCTTTAGATATCATTTCTTCTCACACTGACGTTAAGATTCGGTGTGATACCAGTCAAAATCTGAGCAGACCATTTTTTGGTGGAAACGGGTTCTAAAATTTATGTGGACATGTGAAAGATTTAGATTAGCCATAATGAGGACTTAATGCTATCTGATTAGGACTTATTATAAATCCGCAATCATCAAGACAGAGTAGCACCAGCTGAACAGATCATGGACCAGAGTCGAGAACCTAGGAATAGACCCCCCACTGGATTAGACAGGGTGTCAGGCAGCTCGTGGGAGTGGGGGTGGGGCGCAGATCTTTTCACACACCTAGATGACCATGTGCAAAAGTCCTTGTACCAAAACTTACAAAAACTCAACTCCAAACAGACCACAGCCCTAGCCTAAGAGCTAAAACTGTGAACTCCTACAAGATACATAGGAGAAAATCTTAGTGATCACAGCTTTGATAAAGATCCCTTAGATATGACACGAAAAGCACAAACTGTTATGAATGAAAACTTAATCCCGAGTTCATCAGAGTGAAAAACACGTGCTCCTCAAAAGACACGAGAATAGGCAGTTCACAGCCAGAGAGGAAACGTTTGCAAATTATATCCAACCAAGGAACTTCATTTAGAGCGCTGCATATGAGAAAGAGCTCGCGCAGCTTGGTGCCCACCAGACATCTGAATCTGAAATATCTGAAGAGACACTTCACCAGGTAAAATCTGGAAACCGCAGATAAGCACATGGAAGGGTACTCAGCGCCAGGCATGACTGCAGCAAAAGGCTGCAGACCACCTTCCTGAGAGACCACAGACGTTGTCCTGGCTTATTAGCTGACATGACAAAGGCAGCAGAGTGCTGGGGCGGGCCTGGAGGGGCCGGGCCCTCGGGTGTGGCTGCGGGGGAGGCGTGCCCTCGCACGACACCAGGGAGAGCGCGCGGTGGCAGGTCTCTTAGGAAGCTAAAGTCCACCGGCCGCTCCGTCCCAGGATTCTTCCTGAGAGGAGCGGAGGAACCTGCCCCGCGCCTGCCTCCGTGTCCAGGGCGTCCCGACTGTGAGCACCCGCTGGGCGGCGAACACGAGCTGAGGCCCCGCCCCGCGGTCAAGGGGACGGACCCAATGGTGGCAGGACCCTGCAGGATCCCGTTGATAGGAAGTTCTTGAAAATGCACACTAATCTGTGATGGCAGAAGGCAGATTGGGGCTTCCTGGGGCAGGGGCTCCAGGACCAGGGGCCGTGCGGGCACTCCTGACTCTTGTGACGGCTACACGTGTGTGTGTGTGTGTGAGTGTGTGTGTGGGTGCATCCAGCCTCCTCTGCGTGCACACGGCCTCCTCTGCGTGCACACAGGCTGCAGGATTCCTGACTGCTAGGTGTCCACCGGTGACTGCGCTGACGAGTCCTGTGGCGAATGGCCGAGCGTTTAGACCTCAAAGGGTTTACCTGAAGTGGGAGATGCGTCCGTTCCCAGCCGACGTCGTGCACAAGTGCGCAGATCACCGTGTGTCTTGCGATTCAGGACGCGTGTCGTTTCGCAGGAAGGAACATCGGAGTGTGACTTACTGTCAGTTTCGCACATGGGCAGAACGGATACCGTTGATGTAGGATGTGCAGGGCAGGGCGCGGCTCGGGTGAGATACGGCTGTGCTGGCTTTGAACCCACGAGTAAGTCTGTACCCTGGGCAGAGAGGGGCTGCCCACCAGCGCGTAGCTGCCCAGCCGAGTCCCACAGGTGTTATGTGCCTGTAAGGGGCCGTGTTTACGATTATGAGTCGTTGCAATTCTCCGTCTGTCATACCCCGTTTCGAGTTTAGATTCGCAGGTTCCCGAGTCTCGACGGAGCCTCTTCCTTTCATCCACCCACACCTCCTCAGGTGCAGTCACCTCGCTCAGTGTCTATCTGCCCTCCTGACCATGAGCTTCTGGGCCTGGAGGTGTGCCATCTGCGCAGGTGCCCCTCGGGGCCCAGCTGGGCACTCAGTGCTTCTCTGCCGGCCAGGCTCCCGTGTCCCCGTCCGGGTGGGCGGTCCCGGCTGCGGCCCTGCCCCGTGTGTGTGGGAGCCGTGCCTCCCGGGCAGCTGCGGGGCTTCGCTGGTGCTGAGGACGGTCTTCCTCTGGAGCGTGAAGGACAGGGCGCAGCCAGCAGACCCGGGGGTGCACACAGCAGGTGTCCGTGAGAGCACCCCCACTCCGGGGGTCTGGACTTGGGGCACCGGCGAGCCCGCTCTGAACAGAGGGCGGTCACACGTGGCCCGCGTGAGTGCCGGCACCTGCCCCGTGACCTGCAGGGCTCCGTCTCCGAGAGGAGCTGGCACGGGGGCTGCCTGCGGGCAGTGGAGGGGAGGGACGGCAGCCCCGCAGCAGCCACGTGGCACAGGGAGGGGCTCCCTCCACCCCACAGGCTGCTCACACAGCTGCCGCGGCCTCGCCTGACCTTGCCGTCCGGCGGGGTCACGGTGGCACCGCACACGATTCCCGGTGGAGGGCCTCCGAGCAGCTGGCCGGTCCCCGGTCCCCTTCCCCGAGCCCGGCCGGGTCCGCTCCGAGCGCGGCGGCCCACGTGTCTGGGTTCCCTCCGCCCCCTCGGGGCTCCGGGGCCTCCTGCCTGTCCAGCAGCCCCTCCCCCCCACGCGTCAGGCTCTCCCTGCTGGGAACCCAGAGCGGGCGCCCCGCGGCCGGCCGATCCATCAGGCCAGACAGGCGTGATGGAGGGCCGTGTCACACGCAGCCCAGGAAACAAATACGCCGCTCGAAATGTATTGGTGAACAAACTGAAAAATTGTAAAGCTCTTAAGGACTTTCCTGCTTGTTAGCATTTTTTGACAGAAAATCAGTGAAGCAGCGAACGTAAAAAAACAGTCGCGGTTGACTCGCCGTCCGGCGTGGTGGTCTCCTCGGGCCGTGAGCACCACCTCGCCCCGGCGCCGCCGCTGTGGGGCACTTCCGGGGGTCTCCGTGTCCCCGTCTCCGCTGGCCTGGGCCCCGGCCTCCCTGGAGGTCAGTGTCCCGCACACACTAGGAACGTGGGCGCAGAGGCCCCAGAAGCCCAGACCGTACTGCCGGGAGCCGAGTCCAGGGGGCGGGTCGTGAGGGCCGCGCCCAGGGGTCACAGCCCAGGGGAGCGGCAGCACCCAGGGAGGAGAAGGGGCTTGACCGCCCCTGTGCTCGGAGCGCCTGTGCTCGGAGGCCTCCCCAGAGGAGGTGGCGCAGGCAGACAGACGTCCTGACCAGCCTCCTGGGCTGACAGTTCCTGCACTTCCCGTGACCGGTGAGGTCGCTGAGCGCCCGGCGGAGCGGGTGGCTGGGCTCCACTCAGCCCCGTCCTGCGGGAGCGATGAGCATGTTTTCCATTGAGAGGTTGCCGGCCTCCCCGTGCCTAGCTGCCCGGGCACGTCGGCATTCAGCCATCGGCCTGGGTCGCGGAGGTCATGGCCCGAGGTGGCCTTGCAGGCCGGTCCCTGGCTGTCCTGTCGGTGAGTGCCCCTGCGCGCTGTGCAGACGGATGCGGCAGCGTGGGGCTACGCCAGCAGGGCGTGTGCGCGCAGGTCTGCCGTGTGGATTTATGTCCATCAGACCTGCTCCCGTCCAGGCCACACTGCTTCCTGTGTGCTGTGTGCGGCAGACCTGGGGGCTGGCAGGACTGGCCAGCGCTGGGGCCCGCGTGGTTCCCACGTTCCTCTGCCCCGGGGTGGGGGCCACGCAGGTTGGCACGTCCGTCGGGCCCCTCGCAGCCCCGTGCTGAGTCTGTGCCTGCAGCCGGCCCGGGTGGTGGCAGCCGGGCCCCGCGCGCCCCAGGAATCCCCGGGAGGGGCCCCTTGTGCGCCAGGCTCCTCGGCCGAGGAGACAAAGAGGCGGCTGTAGACACTGCGCGGAGCTCCTTGTGGGTCTTGCGGTGTTCTCAGAACAGGCTGGCCGGGCAGCGCCCGTCTCCTGTCAGCTGGGATGCGTCCTCCCTGGTGGCGCACTGCGGACACGGCACGCACGCCCAGGGTCCGGGCGCGCCGCCACGCAGCAGGCGCACGATGACGTGCGGCAGTCCGCTGGTGCCCCGCTCCCCTCTGGCCGGCTCTGCTGCCTTTCCGGAGCAGACCTGACCCTTGACCGTCACAGAGACGTGGTGTTGAGATCTGGGCTTTCCCACTCAGAAGGGAAGGGGCCCCAGCCACGCTGCCCCTTGCGTTTGCCGTGAAGGCCTCGCCTGCTGCTTACTCACCGCTCCTGTTCGCAGTCGATCTGGTTCCTCCTGTGAGGACACGGGAACCGGTTCACGCTCAGGGCTGCTGTGTGTCCCCTGCACGCGGCTCACATGTGCGCGCGGCTCACACGTGCACAAGGCTCCCACAGGAGGCACTCCCACATGCATGCTCCTCACGCGTGCACGCGGCTCCCACGGGAGGTGGGTGGCAGATGCGGCCTCGTCAGCACACACGGGGCCCTGCCACCCCCAGACCACACTCCTCCACAGAACACGTGGCGTCCAGACACGTGAGCCACACTCCCAACCCGTCAGGTCCCTGGGAACAGGTCAGTGACGGGCGGTCGCCGGGGCCCCGGTCCCGTGGGCCTCTCTGCGGCTGCTCGGGGTCGCCTTCTGGAAGGAGCAGGTCTCCAGCTGTCCGGGAAGACCCTGAAGGATCGGCCACACGCGCTTCAACATCTTTCAAACGGAAATTGTTACACTTTGCTCTTCATCTTGAAATTAATGTTGGGTTGTCAATTTTTATTGCCGACCTGACGGATGAGGCCCCGCGCCTGCCGCCCCCCTCGGAGCAGCCGCAGGAGCAGCTGGAGCCCCGGTGCCGCGGCCCGGGGTGGCCGTCCTGCCTCGCTCTGTCCCCGCCGCTGCTGGACGCACTCGCGGGGGCCGCGTTCCCGCAGGCCGGGTCGTGTCACAGCTCCGTGGCCCCTCGCGAGGCCCGCTAATGTAATGACGCGGCCGCTGTGCTCTCGGGCTCCGGGCGGCAGACGCGGCCACGGAGCCTCGGCCGCTCACGGGCCAGAGCCGCGCTATTTAATAAATGTCGGCTGTTCTTCCAACCGCCGTAATTATTTAAAGGGTTTTCGAAAGAGAGAGAACAAATCAAATCAGACCGTAGCTGTTGTGTCTCATTCCCAAGCTAAGTGTATTTTTAGAAACGTGGGCCCTGTGTAGAGTCCCCTCCCAGTTTTCATCTGTTATCACAATAATTGAGTTTGTAGCTGGAATTAAATTTATCAAATTGCATTATCCTCTTTAGAAATTGGATAGGGACCCTGCCGGGGCGAGGCAGAAGTTAATCCGCTTTGCTAAAGCCTCTGGTGGCACGGCGCAACAGGGCTGAGGACACTCGGAGAGCTTCCCGTCACCCCGGACACGATGTAATTTCTCCTCAATCCCTTGTGCAAATAATGACATTTGAATCGAGCATTAACAGGCTTAATTACTTTAAAATTGTCATTTTAATTTACACTGATATAGTATTGATCATACAAGCAGAGATTAAGCTGTTCAGCGGAGCGGATGATGGGGAATTAAACATGAAAGCATCCTCCGGGGGCCGCGTGCCGCCCGGCGTGGGCCGGGAGAGGGATGGCGCTTCTCGGTAATGAACTGGCGGCATGCGGGGACATGAATCTTGGGCTCTTGGAAAAGGGGATATAATGGGGTTTGGGAAGCATTTGCAGGTTATTCATTTGCTGCCATGCACCAGTTCTCCAGGGATTCATCCGCCTCCCCAACATTTATTTATCCAGCAAATTCCGAGCTTTGACCTTTCTACTAAGTACATTGAACATAAGTTTGAGTGCAGATTTTTCAGGTGTAACTTTTGTAAGTATTTGTTATTTTTCCTTATTTCTAGGCAACATCAAATGAAAGTACTCGGTTTTTCTAACGTGGCGGTGTTGGGGGGGTGGGAGGTGGGGCACCAAGGCTCCGGGGCGCCCGCGGCCACACCCCCCTCACTCTTGCAAATCCCAGGTTTAGACAGAATGACGGGAGAGCCTCATGTTGTCACCCCTCCCGGGCGGCCTGCAGGTCCAGCAATCCCCGTGCCCCGCCCGCAGCGAGTGCACAAGCCGCCTTCTTCAGAAGCAGGTCTGACGCGCTTCTGGCTCAGCTCAGGGCACGCCGGACCTTCTAACCGGAAACCGTTGTGCTCTGTAGAACACACATAACGAAATCTTCGGTGACTGATTTCGTAGCTCAACAGGGAATGATGAAATTCTTGATCACTGTCCGTGATGGCTTTACTTTAAATGGCGGCTGGAGATTTAATTAAAACATGATCAGGGAAAGGAAAAAAGACTGATGCTTCTCCCCAGGTGAAACGTGGGTGTGCGCAGGGAGCCCTAAGGAGCCTGTCGTTTCTCTGCGACGTGACGTGAAGGCCCGTCCGTGCTCCTTCCTCTTCGAAGCGCTCACCGGTCCTCACGCCCGCCGTATCCTCACGCCCGCCATGTCCGCTCCGCTGGCTTCTCTTCTCCTCGAAAACCAGCTGTGCTCTGGTACCCGCACCGCAACTCCCTTTCCCCGGGCACCTGCCCTCCGTCGGGACTGTTCTGTGAACCCGACCACGGTTTCCCTGTGTGACGGCCAGGGGCTGAGAGATGCCCCCAGGGCGGCCGGGCTGGCACGGGGTCCTGGGCGGAGGGCAGCTGGTGGTGCAGGAGTGGGCGCCCTGCTGTCCTTGCAGGGACACGAGGGAAAGCGTCCCTGCGGTTTTCCTTGACCTTGCACTTGTGGACCTGCCGTCTTCACGGAGAGTGAGGGGCCTCAGTGACCTCCGTCTTATGAACCAGAAATAGTAGTGCCCGAGGGGGACGCTTCCCGGGCGGGGTGGCCGTGCTCCGTCTGGCTCGGCCTTTACCGTGGAAGCAGGAGAGAATGACGGCCTGCCGCTCCCAGGTGCTGGCAGACCGCGGGCACGGTGTCGTTGCTGTGACGGGGATTGGGGGGCCTGAGGTGTGAGGCCCCGCCCGCTGGAGTGAGCTTGGGCCTCGGCGGGGGGAGACCATCATGACAAGGAAGGCGGGTTTCATCGCCTGAGTCTCTGGCCTTGACTTCCAGGGTGGCTTCGAGCTGGCCCCTCTCCCTGCTCTGCGTGGGCGTGTGGCGCGCGGGGGCATTTGTGTGGCCTCTCCCGCCTGCCGCATGCCGGCACCTCCGTCCGCATCATCCCCGATGGTCTGCTGCCAGCCCCGGGCCGAGGGGCCTCCGTGTCCCCTGACGGCACCCCCCCGTGCGTCACTCTCCTGCGAGTGTCGTGGGCAGGAGAGGCCCCGTGCGTCACTCCCCCATGACATCCTGGGCAAGTCACACCCTGTGACCCTGGGCCCGTGGACGCCATGAGTCCCTGGTCACCAAGGAGGGAGGCACGGTGGGTGGGGCTCCAGGTCGCCCGTGCGTCACAGGTGCCTCAGCTGGCAGTTGTAAATAACTTAACATCAGACTGGCTTTCTAGAGGGTTCCATCAGTGCCCCCTGCCCGGACTGCCAGGTTTTCCATTGTGCAGATTCTGCTGACAGCAGTCATGCCGGCGCATCCTTCTTTTCATGGAGGAAACTTCTAGAGGCCACACCTGCCCTCAGAGTCACGGTCCTGCGCCAACCCCGGCGTCTCCTTTTCCTTTTTACGGAGAACGGCAGGAGTTTGTGTAGTCGGGGTCGCAGCAGCAGCTGGGAGGGCGCGACACCGATGGGGAGGGCCGGTTCTCCGTGGGCTGTCCGCAGGCCGAGCTTACATCAAGGCCGTTAGTGGGATAGCTTTTCCCGTAGGGGCTGCCGGGATCTGGCCTCAGGAGGGTCTTTCAGATTGTGGGTAGTGCAGGTGGCCGGGTGGCCCCCCGTGGTGTGGAGTGCAGGGTGCGCTGGAGCTGGCTCCTTCCCCCGCTCTCACTAGGGGGGCGCAGGACGCCGGGGGCTGGTGCTCGGTGGCCTCTCCCCGGCCGAGGGGGGCCATCAGATTCACCGGGGGTGTAGAAGTGTGTGAGCTGAGGCTCTGCCGCTGTGCTGTGGAAGCAGGAAGCCCCCACCTGGCTGCCGTGCCCTCCTTCTGGGGTCAGCCAGGCCACACTTGAGGCCGTCCTGCCCTGCAGCGCCCTGAGGGCACGGGGGGCAAGAGGAAATAGGGAGCAGTGTTGTCCAGTGCCGGTGGGAGCCCAGCTCTGCAGCTGCAGAAGCCGCTGACCCAGCAAGGGCCCCGGTCAGGGTCGTGCACGTGGATCTGAAGGGCCACCCAGTGCGTGCCGGCCAGAGGGCCTACGTCCTGGAGGCTGAGTTGGCAGACGCTAATCCAGGACGCAGGGCGGGGGGTCTGCGCGCTGCAGCGGTGCCTCTCCCGGATGCTGGCGTGAGCACGTGGTCCCCGTGACCATCACGTAGCAAGAACTGGATGATTATCCCATCTTACAGAAGGGGCGACTAGGCTGTACTGACGCGTTTGCCCCGGTCCCGTCCCTAAAAGCGCGGAGATGCAGGGCTGACGTGACTGGACAGGGCCTGACAGTGAGGTTGGGGCCTGAGGACAGAGCTGGGAGAGGGACCGGAAGTCGTGTTTTTCCCCAAGAAGTCATTTTTGAAGAGATAAAAAAAAAAAATGACAGTTTTCCAGTGTGTGAAAGACGTCAACACACAAACTCAAGGATCCCAGGGACCCAGACAGACCCCAGTGAGGCCGAGCAAAACCATAGACACAGACGGCGGTTCAGAGGCCGCGTCGGGGAGGGACGCGGGCCGCCTTCAGGGGCCGCCGCCGTGCTAGTGACGGGGACAGGGTGCTCGGTGCAGCCGTGAGGACCGCGTCACCAGCAGACCCGCGGAGAGGGGCCAGAGGAGGGCCCTCGCAGGGGGACGTGAGTGGGTCCATGCCCCCCACGGGCTCTTGCCCTGGGACCAGTGACGGCGACCAGACGGCCAGGTTGCGGCCACTCTGCAGCTGTTTTGCATTTCCGCCTCTAGGGGCCGAATGACGTTACAGGAGACCCAAGTGGATGGCATTCCCAGTGTAATTGAAATTTAAAAATCAATTACGTCTTTTCAGTCGGTTTCCTCCGCCCCAAGCCTCCCCCAGCGGCACAAGGAATTCTGCAAACAGCTTGTGTTTGGTCTCGGTTGGTAAGTGCGTTGGGCTTTAATTACCCTCTGTCCGTAACACACACAGATTTCTCCCCGTTTGTGAGGCGGCAAGTGTAATTGAAAAGCTAATGATTTTTGTAAGAGAAAAGATAAAAGAGCTGTTTTGATTATGATGCAAATGCTTTACATAATTTAATTGGCATAAAAGTTTATTGATTTATTTTTTCATCATTTAGACATGAAAAAATGACTTCGTAAATCTCGCAGTTAAAACTGGCTATTTTAAGACTGGTATTTTTCTTTGCTCGTTACGGAAACTCTCAGTCTGCAGAACGCGTGTTACTGACAAGTACGTCCATCCTGCCGTGGAGTCTCGTCCGGAGGGAGGCGAGCCCCGGGGCGCTCACAGAGGGCTCCGCGGTCACGGTCGCCGGCCCGGCTCAGGCCAGAGCTCTGTCCAGTGGGCGGACTTCTCTGTCAGCCCCCTCTCCCCCCCCCCCCCCCCCCCCCCCCCCCCCCCCGATAGCGCCCATCGGTGGCAGTTTGCCGGGCTTTCCCGCCTGCTGGGAGGCATTAGTCGTGAGACACCTTCAACCAGGTGTAAGTCTGTAGATTCCCGTGGGAGGGGTGGGGCTGAACCTGCTGAGCAGCAGGCCGCTGTGCACCCGGAGGGAGCCCCCGGGGCCTGGCCGCGTCCTCCGAGCGCCACGCAGGTGTCTGCGGGCACAGCCGCCACCACGGCCACCGCGTCCAGGCGGCGGGAGGTCGCAGGACGTGGCGGGTGGGCCGTCCTCCCCGGGCCAGCGTTTCAGCGTCTCCCCGCCGCCGCGGCCCTCCTCTGGCCTTTGCTTCCTGGAGCCCCGCACTCCCTGCGCTGAGCGCTGGGGTCCCCGTCCCTGCAGCCACCCGTGAGGAGCCTGCGGTGTCAGCCATTTTGAGGCGGCCGTGCATGGCCCCGCGGCCTCCCCTGCACTCGTGTGCCTGGCCCTGTGGCTGCCCCTCCCTCCCCGCTCACCTCCGAGGTGCCACTGCCCCGGCCCCGCCCCGCTGCCAGGCCTCTGCTCTGGCTCCGTCCCTCCTCCACGGCATCGGCCATGCACCTTGTCCACCCGCTTACATCTGCTCCCAGACTCCATCCTGGAGCCCAGACCCAGGTGTCCAGCCGCCTTCTCGTGTCTGCCTGCGGGGTCCGCAGATGCGTCAGGCTGGATGCCTTCTCTCCAGGGCCTGGCCGCCCAGGTGCTGTCCTGGAGCCCCCCACACGCTCGCCACCATGCCAGGCCTCCCGTGGACGGAGCCCCTGTGGTCAGAGGCTGACCCTCTCTGTGAAGCACCCGTCAGTGTCCCCCGCGCCTCAACCCGTTTACCCCTCGGTCCCTGTCGGATGCCCCAGACCGTGCGGCCCAGAGAAGGTGCCAGTAACTGTTTGCACGGTGAGTGGGCGTGGGAGAGGAGGCGCGAGCCCCTCTCGAAGGCCATCTCCCGTGCCGGCCGCGATCTTGCCGCCTGCAGGCGTGCCACCCAGTGTCCCTGGCACACGAGGGCCTGGCGCCACCACCGCTTTGCCTTCTGTGCCCTCCCGACGCCCCCCCCCCCACCAGGCGGCCCGTCCCGGAGGCCGTCGGCGCTCCTCGCTGTGGTGACGCCAAGTGTGAGTGGCGCGTTCATCGGGGGTTAGCGCGGCCACATGGGATGCTAAGTGGCTGTTGTGTGGCGTGCTCACCCGGCCTGTCAGGCCCCTCGCCGGGCCGCCCGATCGGGGGCACCACCACCAGGGGCTGTGGCAGGGCTGCGCCCCAGCGCGCAGCACACCGGCTCCCATGGTGAGAGCCTTATGAAATGCTCTTTAATTCAGGAGCAGAATGTCATTAGCTTTGTAAGTAGATGAACACAATGGACAACCAATTTAATTAACTTCTAATGCCGGCTGTTGGACGGGAGACAAAATGAAATTATCCGTGCGTCTGGAGCGGGCAGCCGGCCTGGAGGGGGCTTGTGGTGCGGGTCCGAGGGGGGACACCGCTGCCGTCATCTCACGTTTAGCCCCAGAGGCTGAAATTGGAGTCAGTATGTTCACATAAGTCAGCTCTCATTTTAGATGGTTACAAAGCGGCTGTGAGAGAGAGGGGCGCCCCTGTGACAGTGACATGCTAACTGCTCCCTCCTGGTGACGCGGGGAGCTGGGCCGTGACGCCGCCTCGTCCGGTCCGGTTGGCCGTCCGTGCGTCCATCATGAGGAGGAGACCGATGAGCTCTGCGCGGACTTAAACAAAAGCCTCGTTTCATTTATTATTGTTTATAATCTAATGAATGTTATAGTGAGCTCGCCTAGATTTATTACTCAACGTATTACATTGATTTAAAACCAGGATTCTGAGCTCACTCTCCCGAACGACTTGTTCCCTTTTGAATGAAAAGTGTGTTATTTTTTGCGGCCACGCTCCGCTTCTTGGAAGCGTGGAGGGGTGTGTGAGGTTGTCTGTCCTTTGGAACCTGAGCGAGCCCCCCCCCCCGCCGCACCGCCCGCCAGGCGGCCCCGCAGCCTTGTCTCCACCCTGCTCTTTACCAGGCGCTCTTGAGTCCCTGCCCTGTGCCAGGTGTTGGGCTGGGGACTCCGAGGTGACGAGGACACTGACAGGGAGCTGACACGGAAGGCACGTGTGAGAAGGAAACCAGCATGCGGCCGGCGTGGGTGGCCTTGCGGGGGGCAGGGGGCTCTGCTGGGGCGGCCAGGGCTCTGCAGGGGAGTCTGGAAGGGCTGCTCGGAGGAGGCAGCCCTAACATGGAGAGCCGCAGCGGCAGGGGGCATGTGAGAAGAAGCTGAAACAGGGAAGACAAAGCAGTTAAACGCCCTGATGACGGCAGAACTCAGCCTTCTCTGGCCCGGATGTCAGTGTGGCCGGAGCTCTGTGAGCTGGCCCGGGGCCTGGGGACGTGGGTGAGCAGCCCGGACGACCTGTGTCCTCGCTGTCCCCGAAGAGCAGAGGAGGGACAGTGTCAGAGTCTCTTCTTACAAGATCAGCCCGACATCGGGCAAAGAGGCTGAGGGGTGTAGGAACGCGGGAAGCAGGGCCCCGGCTGGTGTGGGACGGTGGGAGCGGAGAGCAGTGCAGGACCCGAGGGGGACAGTGGTTCTGTGGTCTCTGGAGGGAGAGGGCGGTGTGTGCAGAGGCGTGGCGGAGAGGCGGCTGCGGTGTCCGGGGGCAGGGGCGCAGGTGATGGAGTGACGTCCTGCATCGGGAGAGGTCGGGCTCCTGATGAGAAGCCCACATGGGGGCCGAGTTCTGATCTGGGAGGCGGCCTTCAAGGGCGGCCCAGGGCTGTGTGTGCGGGAGCCGCCGCTGGAAGGCTGGAGGGGCGAGGCCGCCTCAACAGGGGGGAGCGCAGAGGCTTCCTAGGGACTCCCGAGGAGACCTGACGTGCAGTCACCTGGGGGAGGGGGAGTCCAGAAGGCAGACGCTAGTCCTCCAACCTGGATATAAAGACAGAGGGGAAAGCAGGTGACCTGTGTCGTGAAAAGTGCCCTTCGGATTTGTGAGCGTCACTAGAGTCGTGGCAGAGAATCACGTCACTGGGGTGACGAGAACACAGACGGGTTGGGAAACTGCAAAACCCTAACCACGGCCTTGGGAAGAGACCCAACACTGCACGAAAGCCTGCGTCGCGGGCATGCCGGCTTGATGCCAAGAATGCAAGGCTGGCTCAACATTTTTAAATTTCTTCCAGTGATTCACTGCGTTAACCAGCGGAAGACCAGAAATGCCCTGTGAGGATCTGTCCCCTCCCCCCTCCCCCAGCATCCCCGCTGCCTCCGATGTCGACCTGCAGAGACAACTAGAATGTCCCTTCTGGCTCCCGCGGTGGCCCTGAACTTCAGGCTCACGACGCACCTGCCTGTGTGGCACCCGTGTGCCTGGCCCTTGTTTCCCGCCAATCCCGCTCCTCTGGGACTATCTGCCACCCAGAAAACTCCGCCGTCCGGTTTCTTGCACTAAGGGGGCATCTTTGGCCTTGCTGTTTTTTTTTACACATCCTACTTTGAATTTGTCGGGAAATCGCTCTGCAGGCACACCTCCTGCCGCCTTCGCACTGCGCACAAGGTCCTCGGCTCAGAGCCCGTTCCCTTGTGCCCCGCGGCACTGCGGCACGACGAGGCAAGCCGAAAGGAAGAGAAGGTGTGAGGACCGGGGAGAAGCAGCAAGACCGAAACGAGCAGGCTTGCTCGCAGATCGTCAAGAGCGCGACGGCCGGTGCGGCGTCAGCGGGGCGTGCTGCCGGTGGAGGTGCCTGCCCGCCGGCCGCAGACGGCCCTGACCCGCGGCGGCTTGCGCACTTCTGGTTTCTAACAGCAACAGGAACTAAAGGATAGCTAAGAGTAAATCTAGCACCTTTATGGAGAAAATCATAAAACTTTATGAGAAGACATTTGAGACAAGCTCAGATCCGCCTGAGGATGTACGTGTTTGTGGGAAGGAAGGCTGAATGACCCAGGAGCGCACCCCACCCTGGTCTGCGGGCCTGTAATCCAGACCCCCAGGAAGGTGTCTCGGGTGTAATCTGGCAGCTGTTCTGAGGTTTCGTGTGGGAACACAAAGGGCCCCACATAACGAAAGCAGTTGTGAGGAACAATAAAACGAGGCCCTTATATTTGTAAATATCAAGACTTGTGATGAAGCTAAAGTAGGAAACACTGTTACTAGAGAGAGACCGGTGGGTGGCACGGAGAACTCACGGACAGACCCCCACGAAGTTGGACAGGTGAGACGTGAGGCCAGAGGTGTGAATTATGGGGAGACCAGGGGCGCTGGGGGGGCTCAGTCGGTTAAGCGTCTGACTTGGGCTCAGGTCATGATCTCACGGTCTGTGGGTTCGAGCCCCGCGTCGGGCTCCGTGCTGACAGCGCAGAGCCTGGGGCCGCTTCACATTCTGTGTCTCCCTCTCTCTCTCTACACCTCCCCCGTTCACTCTCTGTCTCTCTCAAAATAAAAATAAAGACATAGAAAAAAATTTTTTAAAGTCATGGGGAGACCAGAGATCCATACCTTGAGCCACACCCCCAAACAAGTCTCTGTTACCATAAAAACATAAATGGGTGAAACCCAGTCTTAGGCTTTTACGTAAGAATACAGAGAATGTCACTGTGGAATCAGATTAGAGAACTGTTTCCAAGGGCATGAGCCGCACAGGAACGTATTGGTGAGTCTGACTGCTTTAACGATAACTTACATTTAACTGGAGATGCCAAAGAAAGGTAAGCTTCAAAGAGGGAGAAATTCTTTGTGACGCAAGTAACAGGTGAAAAAATAATTTCAAATTATATTTAAAAATATAAATGAGAAAAAGATAAAACAGACAAAGGAGTTCACAAGAGAACCTACGCTGGCCAATAATCTTCAAAGCAGGTGCTCGACGCGGGGAGTAAAGTGAAAATGCAGAGGAGACAGACGGCAGGAAGTGCGGTTTCACTCCCTCCGACAGCAAAGATCGGAGTCCGCTGCCTCCGCTGTGGACAGGCGCGGAGCCCAGGGGCTGCCCGACGCGCTGGGGGGGTGCCCTCGGGCGGCGCGATGCCGCCTGCACTGGGAGGTGCCCCGGGCCCCGGAACCCCAGCCTCCTCTGCCTGCTTGCACGCTTCGGACACACGCGTGGCTGCCCGGGCCATGTGCCCAGGACGCCGCGGGAGCACGCTCATTGTAGCCTCGGCTGCAGCTGCGCTAACTTGGGCGGCGGTCTTCTTCTCTGACAGAAGGATGGATAGAAATGGCAGTACTTTTATATACTGGAACGTTGTGCCGCATGAAAGGAAGCTGAAGTTTCACGCCTCGACATGGAACATCTGTAAAATACAACTTTAAATGGAAAAAACCCCAAGTTCCTGAGGAGAAGGTCACTAAGACGGCATCGATGAAGTTGAGGGCTCTGGGCTCTGACCTTGATCCTGACTGTTCAAGATGGCGGCCACTTCTAGGGCGGGGCCGGTGCGCCAGGTGCACAGGGCACAGCAGACCCCTGTCCGGTTTCCGTGTGACCCCAGGTTCCGTGTGCACCTGCGCGCCCTCCACCCCCCATGCGACCCCTGCTCTGAAGTTTGTGTTTATCGTTTTATTCCTTTATTGATGTAAGTCTGAGCATCGCATTTTTTCTGACTTCAGCCCCTTTGGATTCAGGTTTTGTTACCGTGGCCACGTGGAGTCTTTCTCAGCACTGTGAAGCCCGTCTAGGGTTGGGGTATGGCGGGTTCACCCTCCTTCCTGGCTAGGCCCCCCGCGTAGGGCACGTCAGGTTTTACTCCCCCGCCTCCCCGTTAAGCACCGTCCTCGGTGGTGGTTTGTCAGCGTCTCGGAAGTGTCGGCAGTGCCCTCACCGGCGCCCTCCTGAGGGTTCCAGGCTCTCCCAGCACCCGCGTGGGTGCCGGCCAGCGGGGCCCCAGTGGGCACCCCCGTCTCCCTGTAGCCTGTGTCCTCCGTGCTCAGGGGTCGCTGTCCACTGGACCAGGGGATGGCGTTGAGAGAGCGGAGTGCCTGACCCGAGGCTTCCCCGGGGACGGCACCCGCCAGCTTCCCTCCTCGGCGGAGCCTTGTGCTGGGAGAGGGACCCACAGGGCGCGGCCACCCTCCTGAGGGGAGCCTGTCCCGCTCGCTGCTGCGTCCGTCACGGGGGTCCTCCGCGTCACCCGCCGCGCCGGGACCGAGTGGACCGAGGGCGGGAGGCCTCACCACACCCTCCAGAGGAACAGGCCTTTCCAGCCACGGTTCACGGAAGCCTGTTGATTCCGACTCAGCACAACCAGGGCGCTCCGGGTTTTTTGTAAACTGGAAGATTATCGACAGTATCTTAGGAAGTCCTTCTTCCCGTTCATAGATCCATTTATTTTGTTTTTGAAACACAGTAACAAAGATAAAGCTGAAGGGCGCCTGGGGGGCCCAGTCAGTTGAGCGCGACTGGTGATTTGGGCTCAGGGCATCTCACAGTTCGTGGGATTCAGCCCGCGCCGGGGTCTGCGCTGACAACTCAGGGTCTGCTGGGACTCTCACCCCCCTCTCTCTGCACCCCCCACCCACCTGCGCTTGCTCACTTGCTCTTTCTCAAAATAAATAAATAAGCAATTTTTTAAATTAAAAAATAGGAAGTGAAAAGCACTTTGTTACAGAAACAGAAACAACATAATGTGCCATTTCGTAGGAGCAGAGACTCGCCGAAGCCCCGTGGCTTCTGGTCAGAGCCGTCTCCCTTCCCCGGGGTGGGGTTCCCGGAGCTCCTGCCCCCGCGCAGACCCCGCAGCTGGCCTCCCGGCCCCCCACCCCCAGGCCTGTCCCCCGGGAGAGGCGCTGGAGTCCTGGTGACTCCCGGGGGCGGGGGCGGGGTGTCAGGAGTTGGCAGCCGTTGCCTTGATGAGGATGCGGGGCGCCGTCACCCCTGGGGGTCACTCCCAGAGGCTCTTCCGTGGTGTCCGCAGACAAGAACGGGCTCCCGTATGCCTCTGCCGCTGTCCGTCTGACCTGAGCGGCAGGAATGGTCTCGGTTTCGTGGAAAAGCGAGCGGAAGCGGCAGGCCTGCAGGTTCATGGTGTGTACTTTGGCTGCCAACCTAATTGCCCGAATGATGAATTACCGGCCATTTGATTTGTTTGCAAATACAAAGTGATGGAGGCCTTTGTAGGAGCGGCTCCGCCCAGGCCCAGGCAGCCCCACCGGGGGAGCGGGAGCCCGAGAGGCCGCGGCCCGGGCCGGAAGCCGCCCTCCCCCTCGGAGAGGCCACGCATCCCGCAGCCCGGGGCTTCCTAACGGGGTGTGTGTGGGGGGGTCCCCGCCATCGCAGTTCAGCTCCGGGTGACCATTCATCACGTCAGCAACTCCAGCTGGGCTGAGACCTGGCTTTATGGGATGTGCACCCGCACCCCGAGTTGGTCGCTGAGTTGGGGGGGGCGGTTCCATGCGCCATGGGCCACGTTTCACGTCGATGCCCAGGTGGGTGGTGACCTTAAGACCCGCCCCCTGCCATGTTCCACGGGGCTCGGGAACGGGGTCTCCTGCACGGCCACACCCACTGCAAGCGGAGCCCCGGGGACAGGGGTGTCCAGGCTGCACCTGGAGGCTGTCCCCGCCGCGGGAGGATCCGGGGACAGTGCTGTCCAGGCTGCACCTGGAGGCCGTTCCCGCCGCGGGAGGACCCAGGGACAAGGCTGTCCAGGCCGCACCTGGAGGCTGTCCCCGCCCTGGGAGGACCCGGGGACAGGGCTGTCCAGGCCGCACCTGGAGGCTGTCCCCGCCGCGGGAGGACCCCGGGGACAGGGCTGTCCAGGCCGCACCTGGAGGTGTCCCCGCCGCGGGAGGACCCAGGGACAGGGCTGTCCAGGCCGCACCCGGAGGCCGTCCCCGCCACGGGAGGACCCGGGGACAGGGCTGTCCAGGCCGCACCTGGAGGCGTCCCCGCAGCGGGAGGACCGGGGGACAGGGCTATCCAGGCCGCACCTGGAGGCGTCCCGCCGCGGGAGGACCCGGGGACAGGGCTGTCCAGGCCGCACCTGGAGGCCGTCCCTGCCGCGGGAGGACCCGGGGACAGGGCTGTCCAGGCCGCACCTGGAGGCGTCCCCGCAGCGGGAGGACCGGGGGACAGGGCTGTCCCGACCGCACCTGGAGGCCGTCCCTGCCGCGGGAGGACCCGGGGACAGGGCTGTCCAGGCCGCACCTGGAGGCGTCCCGCCGCGGGAGGACCGGGGGACAGGGCTGTCCCAGCCCCACCCGGAGGCTGTCCCCGCCGCGGGAGGACCCCGGGCTCCCGCCTTGTGCGTGCTGGTTGGGCAGCATCACGGCATCGACTGGATTGCGTCTCGCTAATGGAGAATTAATAGGCACCCTTGACAGTCAGGTTTATAAATATGTAAAAAGTATTTTAATTGTTTTTAGTAAAACAGGCAAGGAGTCAATAGTGTCCGCTCTGACGGGCACGGTGCTGACAGGCGCCGCGGTCGGAGGGCCGCTCGGCGCTCCGTCCCCGGTGTCCCCATGTCCTGTGACAGACGCATGCCCTGAACCACGTCGATAGAGCAGGTCAGACATTGAAAAAGTTAGCTTGAACTTTGACTTTACATATTCATTAGAGCTAATTATGGATTTTCTGACTCCATGAATTACAGTTTCTATACCTGCGCTGGCCATTTATTTTCCATTTATTTATTGTAACTTTATAACATCACATTGGCCTTATCACACTCAACAGGGTAATAGTTAAACGTCTGCTGTGACACTGGTTTGAAAGCTCTCTTCCCCGAACTGAGCGGAGGCACAGCCTGTCGAGGACCGAGGTCAGCACCCTGCTGGCCTGCGGACGTGCCCCTGGGCCGCGCGCCGCCCCGCCTGCCTGCAGGGGCCTTAACCTTCGTGCTGGGGCCCTCAGGCACGGCCCCCAGGTGCCTCAGCTCCTCCCGGGAGCGGGGGAGGGGGTGGGCGGGCGGGCAGTCTGTCCCTTGCTGTGTGCGGTGAGCCTGCCGAGTCCCGAGCCCCGAGCCCCAGGCCGGACGCGCTCACAGACCCCAGAGGGCCTTCTCAGTCAGGACAGGGGCTCAGCTCTGTGTTTCTGGCCGTTCAGCACATGTCCAGCGTCTGGCTCTGCAGAGCCACCGAGCGGCCGGCTCTTCCCTGGGGAGGAGCCCGAAGCCAGGCCCCCCTTGCTCACGCCCACTCTGCCTGCCAGGCTGCCAGGGGATGGCCCGCCATGTCTGTCCCCGCGAACCACTTAGCTGGTCCCCGGGGTCACCGTCACTTCCGGAAGCGTTTATGGTTTGTCTTTGGGTCACATCGGGGAGGCGTGTGAGGCAGCACTGTGCTCGCAGCCAAGGAAGGTGTCACCGCTCTGCTCTTGGACTGCTGGGCCGATGGAGACCGCCCGCCGCCGCCCAGGACTGGCCGGGGCAGAACGACGCACAAGGCAGAGCCCGGGCGCCTGGCATGGTGCCCTGCAGCCTCTGTCGGTGGGCCTGTGCCGGGGCTCTGAGCCCAGGCGTCCTCTGCCGTGTGGCCAGCAGCATCGAGACCCGGCGGCACGTGTGCCCTTTGACCCAGTCTGACAGAGGCCGCAGGGTGGCATCTTCCGTGGGGGAAGGCCCGGACAGCCAGCATCGGCTGGTGGCCTAGAGCGTGGTGCCCCAGGATGCGGAAACCCCCAGGACCTGTGACTCAAAGGCTGCTGAAATCTGGGGGGTGCTGGGGTCAGGGCATATGGCGTTTGCACGTGTGCCCCGTGCATGCAGCCCCCCAGACCCCCTTCTGCACTGACAGCTGTCCTGGGCCGGGTCCTGCCTGTGGATCCTCCGGAGGGCACGCGGGAGCCAGCGGGAGCCCCACCCACGTTGGGGGGCCACGGGGAGCCCTGCAGCAGGCTGTCACCCAGAGGAGAGGGCACGCATGCTGCCCCCGCCGTGCCCCCCACTCCCGCCCTCCGCACCCGCCCGCGGCCCCACAGTGTGGAAGCCGCCCCTCCAGGCTCCTACCGGGCTGGCTGGGGGAAGGGAGCAGGTAGAGGGTTTGTAGGGAGTCCGAGAGCCTTGATCTGGGCTGGGGATTGTTGGCCTGTGGGTCACTGCGCGTTTTCTCAAAGATCTTACTTTGTGGTCATAGAGAACGTTCTTGTCTAGGGATCCACTCTGCAGTGTCAGGATGGCGGGTCGTGGGGTCGGCAGCTGCCTGCGCGTGGTTCCGCCACATGTGCGTGTGTGTGTGCCCGTGTGTGTGTGTGTGTGTGTGCTCATGCGTGCACCACGCGTGTATGTGCGTGCTTTCGTGTGTGCGAGCGGGTGTGCGCGCCCGGGCATGTACGCACGTGTGCACACGCACATGAAGATGGAGGGTATGTGCCAAGCGCTGGCAGCTGGGAATGTGGGCGAGGGGCGCCCGTATCTCCGTCCTGGTTCAGCTTTCTGCACGCCGGTCCTTCCCGGCCCCCCCACGGGACCTGCCCCCCGCCCTTCAGGACTGAGCTGCAAAGTGAGGAGCGGGGGCTCGGGCCCCACAGCAGCTCCACTTTCCCCTCCAGCGAGGTGCCACCTGCTGCGCCGCCCGCGGAGGCCTGACTGCCTTGGCGGCCAGGTGTCCCTGCTCGGCCAGCGCCCGTGCGCCACCCCTGCCAGCCAGTTAGCTTGGTGCCCGTGCCCTCGCCTCTCCCTGGGTCCGGTCTCCGGGCAGACGGCCGTGCCGGCCCCGCCACAGTGCTCTTTTCCCTGTTCGATCTTGTCCCATGAGGCGGGGGCCCCGGGAGAACAGGGCTTGTCTGAGGAAGTGAGAGTGACAGAGGTGTGACGTACAGGTGGCAAAACGCACCGTCTCTAGGGTCGAGCGCAGTGGGCGCTGGAGAGTGTGTAGTTCTGTGACTGTGATCTGGTCCCAGAGCATTTTAGTCTGAAAGTCTCCCCGGCTTCTCGTTTGGGTCACCAGACTGAGCAAAACCATAAGATACGTGTGTGTGCACGCGTGTGCACAGGCACACACGCACACACCTGTGTCGGCATCCATGTGAGCACACACTCCAAAGTGCACGCCTGCACATGGGCACGTACACGCACACACACGTGCGTGTGCGCATGCCGACACACGTCCACGTGCGCGCACGTCTCCACGCAGACGCCTACCGCGCGCACGTCTCCCCGCAGACGCCTACCGCGCGCACGTCTCCCCGCAGACGCCTACCGCGCGCACGTCCGTTCCCACAGGTGTACGCACACACACTCTTCCTACTTGCACGCACGCATACACACATGTGCATGTATGTGTGTGCACAGACACTTAGAAAACACCAAGTCAAGTGTGAATTTCGGACAAACGGCAAATAACGCCAGTGTCAGGCGTGCTGGCCTCTGTGGCTTCGCCTCTTCCCGAGTGTGGGGAGCAGGCCTGACGCCGATGCCCAGAGCCATCGTCCCTGGCGGGGCAGGGGCCCAGTGGCTCTCGGGGTGGGGGGAGCGGTGGTGCAGCCCCGTGTGGAGGAGGGGGGAGGAGGGGCGGCACAGAAGGGGGTGTGAGTGCTGCTGGTGGGGGGCCCCGGGCGGGCAGGTGCAGTGAGGGCGGAGCCGGCTGCCCGCGCCCGTCTCGCTGGACCCTGGCGCTGACAGCAGAGGTGAGATCGTGCCGGAGTGCGCACCCCTGCGCCCCCGATGTGGCTGACCTCGCCTCCTGTGGCCGTGATTAAGTGCGGATGAGCCAACTTCTGTTTTAGTCCAAAGGAGTTTTTTGTTCATCACTTAACAACGCTTTCCAGTGGTTTCTGGTGCTGATCATTCACGTGACTTCTCTTTTTGTTCTGCAGGCTCTAGGAAGCTTCTATTTTCTCCATGAGTCCTTAAAAAACATCTACCAGTTTGACTTTAAAGGTAAGACTCTTCTGGGACCCCCGGCTGGGCTCACCCCGACCCGTGGCCCTGTGGGCGGCGCACAGGGGGCCACCTGGCTCTCCGGCCCCTCGGAAGTGCAGGCGGCGGGCCGTCCTGTGGGCAGCGCCCGTGGGTGACGTGACCCTCCTATAGCGCAGTGGAGCGGAGGCGGGAACGGTCTTGTGTCTGTGTCCGTAGGCGGAAAACGGCAGGAGAGCGTGACGCCTTCGTAAAGAAGGGCGGGGGCTGAGGCGTGCGGAGGGGTGAGCGCCGTGGGCCGGGCCGGGCGGCCCCGCGCCTGCCCTGCTCATGCGCCGGCCTGGCCGGGCACTCTTCATGCCACCTGCGAGTCCCCTGACGCTCCTGAGCCAGATCGCATTAATCCGAGGTGTCACTGAAGTTGTAATAACTGTGGAGACAACTAATTATGTCAGTTTGTCCAGATTCATTATCTTCGCTCACTTAGGAGACAGATCACCTCTTAGGAAATTGAGAAGCAGAGTCTCCTCTAAATTGCTTGAGTAGTGATTTCATCGATGTTAAGGACAGGATTCCAGGCGGCAGGACGATTTTTCACGGCCCCTGTTGCCTGAGGGTTCTTCATGCGGTTTAACACAAGCACCTGCCTCTTCCCACCAAGGAAGCCACACAGGCCGCTGGGAGACGGGCCAGAGGCCACCGTGCCCCGAACTCCGTAGACCGTGGACACCGCTGCGTCGTGCTGTCAGACGGCTGTGGGGCCGCGGGCGAGAGCGGACAGAGGAGGGGAGGCGCTCGGGCAGAGGAGGGGAGGCGCTCGGGCACAGCGCGCTCCAGGTGGGGCTGGGCGCAAAGCAGGTTCCAGCTTCACCATGTCACCAGTCTATTTAACTTCTCCTTTTTTTTTTGTTTTTGAGTCACCGTTTGTATACATATTTTATCACTGTCTCAGATGGGTCATAACTACCTGGCTGGCCCGTGGTTCATCCGAAACTGTCCATTGGGGAAGGATATACCCAGGACCCCGAGAGACCTTCCCTGAGGCCCCCACGCCGCCAGTGACGAGGGCCACGGCGGTGGCGGCAGCCGTGCCCTGAGCACGTCTGTGGCGGGAGGATGTGCGGACCCCGGGGACTCGGCGGTGGCCCAGTGCGGCCGTGTCCCTGCTGCCCCGCTGAACAGGTGCTGGTCTCAGAGGGGAGGGGGGCTGCCCGCCCTGCACTGTGGCCCTGGCTCTTCAAGGTCCACTCTAACGCCTTGAGTCAAGTTACAGCAAAAATGTAGAATTTGTGAAAAGTTTGAATAAAGTTTTTAAGAAATAGCCTGTATTTTAACAAACAAGCAGTTTGGAGAACTAGTTTCCAACAGACCAGCCTTATAAAAAATGCTGACAGTTATTTGACGGAAGGACAATGATGCCCACAGACCACACGGACGGGGACGAGTGGGAGAGAGGAGTAGACGGACATAATGTGTTGGATCCGTTGTTACTCTTAGTCTGTCAGAGAACTTCTGGGCAGCGTCAGAAGCCGCGACG
>PJEM01010405.1:0-29337 GCA_004023845.1 Helogale parvula | reverse complement strand
AAAACTAAAAATGAAATACAGGTGGCCTGCTAACAGAGAGCATGGGGTCATACAAAATGCTGGTTAAAACAGAGAGGGCAGGAGGAGGGCAAGACAAAAGAAGACACAGGAAATGGAGCAAAGGGAAAAATTACTGATACGGAGCTTCTTACTCCAACTGTATCAAGAATCACTTTAGACGTTAGTGGTGCAAACACACCAAATGTAAGACAGAAGCCGTCTGAGTGGCTAACAAAATAAGACCCAACCCCGTGTTGTCTGCCAGGAGCCCACATAAAACGTATCGACACGTCCAGATTTAAGTAAAGAGATGGAGAGAGATAAATGGCACCAACACTAGTCAAAAAGAACACTGAGACAGCAATATTAATTTGAGGAACTGCGGACTTCAGAGCGAGGAGAGTTATTGGGGATAAACAAAGCCATTTACTACATCATGATAAAGGGGTCAGTTCTCTACGAAGACGTAACAATTCTTAATGTGCATGCACTCACAGACCATCGCAACACAGGAGGCAAAGACTGATAGAACGTCAAGGAGAAATGGATGAGTCCACGTTTGAGGCGGGGCCTCCAGGGCGCCCATCAGAGATGGGCAGCCGGCAAGGCAGAGAATTGGTAAGGGCAAGTCCAAGGCAACAGCCCCTCAGTCGCCTGGATCTGATGGACATTTACACTGTGTTCTACCCAACGACAGCAGGACACACATTCTTCTCAAGTTCCCATGGAAAGTCACCACGACAGACCACATTCTGGGCCATAAAACGCTCCCCGACGAACCTAAAAGAACAGAAATCACACACAGTATACTCTTGGGCCACAGTGGAATTTAACTAGAAATCAATACCAGGTAGCTGGAAAATCCCAGAATACTTGTGTCAAAAGTTCAGAAATGACAGAAGTAAAACCAGTGAGCCGCGGAGGTGATAATTACAAGTTGGTTACCCACGCCAGCAAGCAAGACCGTTTGCAAACCGAGCTCTCAAACCAAGACGCGGGGCGGGACTCCGGGGCGCGTTGTGAGCAGCAGCTCCCCGGTGTGCGGGCATGGCTGCCGCGGCTCACCCGTGATTGGTCCTGAGACCAGAGCTCCCGAGAGCGATGGGGAATCGCTTAGTGGTCGCCTCCTGTCAACCTTCAGAAACAGTTTGCTGATGATTTTCAGAGGCGTAAGCAAGAAATGACCCAGTTTGTTAGTCTTGCAAAATAAGCTTCTTTCAGCTTTGTGTCTATGACCAAACTGGCTTTGTCTTCTCCGGGAATTTTAAAGGCTGGTCGCTGTTTTTTGTTTTAACAGTTGGACGCTAAAGAACACACTTATCACTAACAGACATGGGTCAAAGAGTAAATCTCAAGAAAAATTTAAAAACATTTTGAGTTGAATGAAAATGAAATACAGCTGATCCAGATGTGTGGGATCCAGGGAAAGCCATGCGATAGCACCCAATGTGTGTGGTAGAAAAGAGGTGAGACCGAAAATCAGTCATCGCAGCTTCTGCCGTAGGAAGCCAGGAGAAGACCACAGTAAATCCAGATCATAAGAAAAGAAATAATAAAAATTAGAGCATAAATCAATGAAATTGATAACAGGAACTCAGTAGAGAAAATTAATAAAACCCAAAGCTGATTCTTTGAAAAGATCAATAAAATTGATATACCTCTAGTCAGGCTAACCGAGAAAAAAGAAAACACAATTTGCTGATATTAGAGACGAGGCAGGGTCATCACCACTGACAGTGTGGACGCTAAAAGGATCGTAAAGGTATATTGTGAACAGGCCTATAAATCTGACGATTTAGACGGGCCGATTCCCTGAAAGATGGAATCTCTCAGACCTCACAAACGGAGGACTAGATCAGCTCGGAAGGACATTGAATCAATAATTAGTGACCTTCTAAGAGAGAAAGCACCAGGCCCCGACGACTTCACTGTGAACTCCACCAGACATTAAAGGAAGACCTTATGCCAGTTGTCCACAGTCTCCTCCAGAAAGTAGAAGCAGAGGGAAAATTTTCTAACTCATTCTGTGAGGCCAATCCCCTTCCTAATCCCCAACCAGATAAAGACGTCATAGGAAAGGAAAACCACAGGCTAGTGTTTCTCAGGAACATAAAACGCAAAACTACTCAGCATAGTATTAACAACCTGAATTCAACGGTGTGTTGAAGGACCCAACACCACGACAAACAGATTTACTCCAGGCACACAAGACTGGTTCTACATTTGAAGCTCAGTTAAAGGGGCGCCTGGCGGCCCAGTCGGTTGAGGCTCCGACTTCGGCTCAGGTCATGATCTCACGTTTGTGGGTTCGAGCCCCGCGTCAGGCTCTGTGCTGACAGCGCAGAGCCTGGAGCCTGTTTCCGATTCTGTGTCTCCCTCTCTCTCTGCCCCTGCCCGCTCATGCTCTGTCTCTCTCTGTCTCAAAAATAAATAAAACATTAAAAAAAAAAAGAAACCCAGTTAATGTAATGCATCGTATCAACAAGCTAAAGAAGAAAATCACATAATCGTGTCAATGGCTGCAGAAAAGTATTTGACTAAATCTGACACCTGTTCGTAGTAAAAACTCCCAGCGAACGAGGCAGAGGGAAGAACTGCCTGTAACGGACGGCTGGAGAAACCTGCACCACATCACACGTAATGGGGACTGGAGGCAGGAACAAGGCGAGGACGTCCCCTCACCGTTTCTCTTCCACGCTGCACCAGGAATCTTGGCTGTGCATTAAGAGAAGAAGAGGAAAGAACAGGCTTATTGATGGGGGTTGGGGTCAAGGAATAAAGCGGCCTTAGTTCTCAGATAACATGATTATGTAGAAAATCTGAAAGAATCATCAACAACGAAACGGGTACAAGTAAGCAGGGTTATAGGATACATGGTTAGTATGCAACAGTCAGCGGCTTTTTTACGCTGACAGTGAACGCGCGGAATTTGAAATGAAAAACGAGGTACCGTTTACACTCGCGCACGCGCACAGGCACACGCGAAGTGCTGAGGAGCACGTCTCGCAAGGTACTTGGTCAGTACGAGGAAGGGCGCCTGGGCGGCTCAGTCGGTCGAGCATCAACTTCAGCTCAGGTCATGATGTCACGGTTCATGAGTTCACGTTAGGCTCTGGGCCGCGCGCTCAGAGCCCACTTAGGCTCCTCCTCTCTCTCTGCCCCCCCCAATAAATAAACATTAAAAAAAAGATTAATATGAGGAAAAGTACAAAACTGAGCTGGAAGAAATCAAAGAGGATCTAAGTAAGCAGAGCAATATCCCATGTTCATGGACAGGGAGACTCAATATCGTCAATGTATTGGTTCCTCCTAGCTGGATCCGTTGATTCAGTGCCATCTTAATCAGAACTCTAGCAAGTTACTTCGTAGACCTCAACAAATCGCTTCTAACGTTCATTGGGAAGACACAAAGGACCCAGAAGAGCCAACCCAATATTGAAGGAGAAGAACGAGGTTGTAGGACTGACACTGCCCGACCTGAAGACTCGCGGTAAAGCTACGGTAATCAAGATGGCACGGGGTTGGCAGGAAAGCAGACACATGGTCAGTGGATCGGAGAAGGACCCACGTAAATACAGTCGACTGATGTTTGGCAAAGGAGCGAAGGCAGCACAGCGAGCACAGATGGTCTCTTCACCAGACGGTGCTGGAGCCGCCGGGCGGCCGTGTGCAAAACAGTGAATCCAGACCCAGACCTTAGACCTTCACAAAAGTTAAGTGAAAGTGGGTCACAGAATTAACTATAAAGCATGAAAGTATAAAATGCCCAGAAAATAACATAGAAACCAAGGTGACTTTGGGCTTGGTGATGACTTTTAAATACAACTCTACAACCCATGAAGAAAATTGGTAAGTTGAACTTTGTTAAAATTAAAAACTTCTGCTCTATGAAAGCCACTGTTGAGGGAGGGGAAAGAGAAGCCACAGATGGGAGAAGCTATTTGCAAAAGACGCATCTGGTAATCCAGAACATGCCGGAACTCTTAAAACTCAACAGTAAGAAAACAGTCCAATGAAAGGATGAGCCAAAGACTTTTAACACGCATCATACTCAAGAAGATATACAGATGGGACATAAAATATGAGCATGTGCCCCACGTCACGTGTGAGGAGACAGCGCCAATCACCTGTTAGCATGGCCAGTGTCCAGAGCACTGACCACACCTGGTGCTGGGCGGGGGGATGTGGAACAGCAGGACCCCCACTCCTGGCCACTGGGGGCGCAGCACAGCGCAGCCACTTTGGAGGACCCTTGGTGGTTTCTGATAAACCAAACGCAGGCTTACTGTCCAGTCCAGCAGTCACGCTTGGCATGTTACCCAAAGGAGGTGAAATTTTATGTCCGTACAAAAACTGACACAGAAGAGTTTATAACATCTTTATTCATAGTTACCCCAAACCAGAAGAAACCAGAACATGTCTTTCTAGATGAATGGGTAAGCAGCCTGTGCAATATTTCAAACAGTGAAATATTACACAGCAATGAAATGAAGCCACAAGAAGACGCACAAGAGCCTTAAGTGTGTTTCTGAGTGAAAGACGCCTGTGGGGAAAGGCTCCGGAGGGATGCCGTTCAGGGCAGGGCGGAGACCGAGGGTGTGGGCAGGCACGTGGCAGGGGCTGGGAGGGCAGGGGGGTACCGCAGTGCTGGGCGGTGTCCGTGCGGTTGTCAGAACCGCCCCCCCCCCCCCCCCCCCCCCCCCCCCCCCCCCCCCCGCACACCCCGCACGAGCGGGAGCCCTGGGCCGGCCGGGGCCGCTGCTGCCGCAGCAGGGAAGTGTGTTTTTTAAAGGACGGACGGCCCCTTTTCTCCAGCTCTCTGGATCTCTTCCTCTTTCCTCAAGGGCAACAAGGGTTTTCACCCGCAGCTGAGTTGCCTTCTGCCTCGGCTGCTTCTCGTCTTCACTGACCTAAAACTAAGACCCCGCGCTGCCCCACCGCTGCGTGCTGCTGGGCGTGTGTGCCGGGGGCGCGCTCCGCCTGCGCTCAGGAGCTGGTGCCCCGGCCGCCCGGTGTCCTGACTCGGGCTGGACCAGAGGGGCCGCCTGTGGAGGAAGAGCTCGAGGGACGGCAGCCTGCAGAGGGACGTGGGAGCTGGGCCTCTGCCGGGGGCTCCCCCACAGGGAGGAGCTGGAGACGGCACTGGGGGCCCGGGCTAGAAAGGGAGTAGGGCGAGGCGGACCCTGGAGCCCGCAGACAGGCGGAAGCCCCGTGAGGCCCGTCAGTGCCGGCGGGCCGGACGTGCGGTGTGCAGGCTCCCCGGGAGGGGGCGGCCCCCGCACGCCTGTGTCGGTCTCGTGGCCATCACGGATGGGCGCTTGCACCCGCACCTCCCCAGTGTGGGGACCGCGCCCGGGGCTGGGACGTGGTAAATGCTGTCTCTCCCCAGTCGAGGTGAGCCTCAGGAATGAGATCCCGGCTACACGGTGGTCCCTCATTCATCCACACAGGCCGTGCCCAGCTGCCCCCTGGCACCAGCCTCCTGACCAATGCTGTTTGCCCTGTTTCCCTCGATGGGCCTTTGGAGGCAGTGGTGACTGGGAGGAGACATCCGGGGCCAGCGCCCCACACCCACCAGTCACCTCAGCAGGTGGTGCCCATGTTTGGGAATAGGACCAGAGGGACAGAGGGTACAGCGAGCAGCTGTGTGTTTGGGGACGGCACCACATCACTGCTCTGTCCTGAATTCCCTGAGTCACCAAATGTCTTGTCCTGTGTCCCACTGGTGGGGCAGTCACGAGCCAGCCGGGCGGCAGCGTCAGGGCCCGCGGGCTGCCCGAGGTCCCGGCGTGCGGTCTGTGGGGGAGCCAGCAGCCTCCGCACCCCCAGCTGCTCGTGAGCCTCCAGCGTGGGTGCGGGGCGTGCGTCCCTGCAGGAGGGGGTCCTGGGCCTTGATGTGAATGGGCAGAGGCGTCAGCCAGGCACGGGGTCGGGGAGCTGCAGGCAGGGAGGCAGAGCGCCCCGCGCCGCGGCTGCTCCGTCTCACATCAGAACTGCTCTTCCCCGACATGAGCGATGTTGGCTGGATGTGAGGAGGAAGTTGATGTTACTAAATAAATTCGTGGTAAGGTGTGAGTGAACGGCCGCCTGCGGCGGTGTGGAATACACTCACGGTTTTCACGGAGGACGCCAATCAGCCCCTGTAAATCTGCGGGGGTCATGGACTGGAGTGTCGGGCCCCGGGGCGTGGACCGCAGTTTACGAGCCCCTGGCGTCCCCGGAGCGGCGGGTCCCCTCCCGGGGGCCTCCCTCGCTCCCCGTGGGGCTGCGCTGCTCGGGTGGGGCCTAGCGATGAGGTCATTCACGTCACCTTCTCTCTTGCAGCCAAGAAGTATAAAAAAGTCACTGGCAAGGAGATCTACTCGGACACACTGGAGAGCACGCCGATGCTGGAGAAGGAGAAGTTCCCCCAGGACTACTTCCCCGAGGTGCGTCCCGCCCCCACGTCCCTCTCAGAGCGCACACCCCGTGTGCAGACGCAGGGCCCGGGGGCTTCGGACTTCGGGGCAGGGACCCCAGCCCGGCTGCTGAGGCGCGGCCTTCCCGGGAGGGTGACCCCGCGGGGGCCCGTCCCGCTGGTCTTGGGTGGGGGCTGGGAGAGCCCGCACGGCCCCACGTGCTCTGACCGTCACTTCCAGGCAAAACACCCTCCCCGCCCACAGGGTGTAGGAAATAGTAGTCAGTTCTCGTGGGGCCCAGGGAGGGGGCGTGCGGTGCGAGCAGGGGGACGCGGCTATGGTGATGCGGGCCGTCCCCCCACGGCGCAGGTCCAGCCTCCGGGCAGCAGCCAGCGAGAGGCGCCGAGGAGCCCCCTCCCCGGTGCCAGGGGTGCCTGCACCGCAAAGCGCAGCTGCCCCGCGGCCCCCGCTGACCAGGACGCGCCTCTGTCTCCGGGGGCGCGGGTGCGGTCCATGTCGCTGCGCTGTCTGTCCATGCACAGCTGCGGCGCAGGTCGCCTTGGATTCCGGAACTTTCAGTAAGCAGGACCAGCAGCATTCCGGAGCCTGCGGATCCTGTGTGACCCACGTGCTGACCCGGGCTTGCTCCCGGCGCCCTGCGGTCATCTGTTAAACCGCAGCGGGACGTGGAGCCGGGGGTGGCGTCTGCCCGCGCACAGGGCCGGCTTGGCGTAAGAAGGACAGCCCCACGGGGCCCTTCGGCCTGAGGCCGCCCGCCGTCCGCGGAGACGCCCACCTGCGCCGGGGCTGATTTTCAGCAAGGCCACAGTGTCAGTAACGTGTCTGTGGCCTGAGTGCGGGGTGACGGATGGCGCTCATCGTCCCGGCGGCGTCCTCACCCCTCGTCCCTGAGCCAGCGACGTGCTGAGGGGCCGCCCCCGCCCTGGCTGCCCAGCCCCTGCCGGCTCCTGCTCCTCCTGAGGTTGGAACGTGGCCAGAAAGCTCTGGAAGCAGCCGAGGGAATCCTGGCGACCCTCCCTGAACCTCGACCTGGGGCTGCTATCCCCTCGGAGACGCCAAAGGCCACAGAGTCGGCTTCAGAGCCAAGCGGGGACACTGAGAGTGACCGCGGGCCCCAGTGGACACGGGAGAGAGCTAGTGGCGGCCCGAGAGCAGGGGGACAGCAGGGGGACGGCAGGGGACGGCAGGCCCTGATGGGCGCGGGCTGGTTTGGGAGCAGGCGTCCCCGCATCTTGTCCTCAGGGGTGTCCCCAGCGCCAGGCTCCTCAGGCCGCCTCTCCCACCATTTCCATCAGCCTGAGTGTCCCCGTCTCCTCCGCCCTCAGCTGGGTGGGACGCTCACCCTCGCACTGTGAGCCCGTGGCCTGGAGGGGTGGGCCCCCCGCAGGGCGTGGACAGGCAGGCGGGGCTCTGGGGGCCGGCCGTGCCCCGGCCTCCTCTGAGGCGTGTGGTGGGGGCAGCCTGCGGGCGCCCGGGCGCAGCTTTCCCGGCGGGGCCGCACGTGGGGGGCTCGGTGTCTGCCCTTCACCACCGTGAGGTGAACGCCCCCTGTGCATGCGCCCCCGGGTCCCGCTGCGTCCCGCCGCGCGGCCCTCTGGCGCACCTCTCCCCCGTCCTCGCCCCGGAGCCCCGGAGTCTGTGGCCTGTGCGCGGTGCTGCTCCCAGGGAAGAGGCCTGCGTGGTGGTCTCCACACCCTCAGGTGCCAGGAGGGGAGGGCAGGGCAGCGCCCCACGCGCGGCGCCCCACAGAGGAGTCGGGCCCCTGCCGAGCCCCCGGCCCTGAGCCTCTGTCCCCCCGGGACAGGGGCCTCCTTCTGATGGGCTCCCTGCCCCCCGGCCCTCAGGCTGCCCTCTGGCTCCCCAGCCCCCAGCGAGTGTGGGGCCCTGCGGCCTGGCCCAACCCCGGCTCTCACCTCCGCTGGCCCGGGCCGCGCCCGCCGTCCCGTCCCGCCTCCTGCTCAACCCTGGAGGGCGGCCGCCGCGGGGCCCCGGTGCCCGGCCGGTGCACGGCCCCCTCTGAGGTGCTGCCTCTCTCCTGGGGGAGCAGCGGGGGGCCCCATCCCCGGGGTCTCCGTCCCATCCACAGGCAGAGGGGAAGGTTTTATGCCAGGAGAGGTCAGCTGTCATCAGCTGTCACCCGGTCTCAGCTGGAGAGCAGCCGCTGCTGAGGCTCCGGTGACCCTGGCCTCCCGCCGTCCCCACCCTTGTTCTGTTCCCACGTGACGCTGCCACGCCGGAGACTGTCCGTGTCTGGTCCACGTGCTCTGACGCTGTGGACGCAGCTGACGTGCGCGTGGCTTGATCAACAGAAGGAAAAACGTATCTAGAAAACATGTAAAGGCTTCTAACGTTCCGTCGACAGCGTGGTGTGTTTTGGGTGTGCAAAGTCTGCGTGTGTCCCCCGCCGGTGCAGCCGTTCCCGAGGGCAGGGCCCCTGGAGGCCGTGGTCAGCCCTGCTCCTGTGCCTTCCAGCCAAGCCCACAGCTTTATCTGCTCACATTTTAGGGGAGGGAATTAGTCTAAGCCTGATTTCTCTTCTTTTATTACCGTCACTTAAGGATAATCTAAATGTAATTACCGTGATGGAGCCCTAACGCAATTCCAAATAATTACAGCCCACTGCGTGTAAAACTAGCAAAACTTTCCCTGTTGATTTATGGGTGCTTTTGGCTCAGCATGAATTTCAAACGCTGCCTCTGGGAGCAGCACTCCAGATAATGTGAGACCATTTTTAAAAAGCAGATTTGTGTAGTCGATCAGGGCCGAGGCATTTTTTTCCTCTCGCCCGTAGTGAGAAATTGGTTGTTACCATAGATCACAGGACTGCTCCAAGCTCTTATGAAAGATGGATTAATTTCACTAATGCTCCGAAGCAGGCCTTTCACGGGCAGGGCTGCGCGCCGGTAACCTCCCCGCAGCCTCCTTTTCTCCGCGGTGATTTATGCCGTCCTTTAGTGGCTGAGCCGTCCTGCACTCGCCATCCATCTACTGGCTAAAGGAATCCTATTAACAGGGGGTCTGAGCAGGGACTTAATATTGCAAGGTGAGCGATGTGGCAGCCCCCACCTGCCTGGCGTGACGTGGTTCCGTACCGTGGCGTACCGTGGTGGCGGGCTCCCTGCAAGCCGGGCGGGCACCCGGCCCCTGCTGCCCGACCGCGGTCCCCGGAGGCCTCGGGGGCTCCCAACGCGCCTGGTGACCAGAAAGCCTCAGAACGTGGATGGCGTGAAACTGACCACCGGACGTTCGAAGGAGCCAGTGACGGAGGCAGCAGGTCCCATCTCCCCCCCTCCCGGGCGCAGGGCTGCTGTGGGCTCATGTGTGAGTGTGTGTGCACACGCGTGTGTTTCCTGTAGGGGGTGCAGCAAAGCCTCACCAGCAGGCACTTGCACCTTCTCCTGATCGGGGCATGTTCCCGGCCGCGCCCTGCCCAGCCTGACCCAGGGCTCAGCTGCCATAGGGACGGCATGGTCACAGCAAGGGGACTCGGGTCCAGGGCTTAGGGACGTGCCACTTCTGGTCCTTTCTCCAAGGAGCCACCGGTGTCGGGCAGGTGGCAGTGTCCAGCCCTGGGCTGGCACCATGAACGTGACCGCACTCGCCACGACTGCCCCCCCGGCCCTCGGTGGAAGGCTGTGGGGCACTCCGTGGGTGAGGAAGGACCCGTGATCACCTGCGGAGCACAGGTTCCCTCGGGTCAGGAGGCCACGGGCTGTAGCCCCAGCTCGTCACCGTGTGAAATTACTCGGAAATGCAACCTAAACACATTTGTGACTATAGTGATGACCTGACCTCAAAGGATGTGATTTCTACAAATGTTTAGTCAAAATATTTGGGTGTCGGGGCGCCTGGGTGGCTCAGTCGGTTGAATGTCTCACTCCAGATTTCTGCTCAGGTCAGTATCCCAGGGTCATGGGATCGAGCCCCCTGTCGGGTTCCATGCTGAGTGTGGAGCCTGCTTAGGATTCTCCCTCCCTCCCTCTCTCTCTCTCTGTCTCCCCCTCCCCCCGGCCCCTCCCCCTCTTATGAGCATGCCCGCGTGCTGTCTGTCTCTCGTTCTTCTTAGCTTAAAAAAATTATGAAAAAATGTTTGGGGGTAATAATGTCATAATGTTAAACCTTTTGAGATTTACTTGCAATGTAGTTAAAAATTTCAAAGCTGGTTAGAATCCTCTGAAAATCGCAGTTATCACGAATCTATATTATATGAAGAAGTAGGACGTTGTCGCCTGTTGTGTGTCCGCTCTGTTAATCACATGAAACAGTGTTTCTTTATCGTAGAAATTTTAAGTGTCAAAGGAAAGATAGCCCGCGTGCAGGCGCCGAAGGTCCGCGTACGGGTGTACGTGTACCATGACACCAAAGCACCGTTCTCGGTGTTCAGTTACTGTTCTTGGTTCGGTTACTAGACACATAATTGAACATTGAGAACCATAATTTTTTGTTCATTAAATTCGCACATGCCTCCCATTTTTCATGGACATGAAACCAGTGCCGTCATGTTGAACTCTGGGCAAGAACCCATGGGCGTCGGCCCCCGCAGCACCGCCCTGCACGGGGCGGGAGTGGGGGGCCTCCGCTGGCTTCCAGGAGACCCCTCCCTCCAGAAGCAGAGCCCGTGCTCCCTGCTCACGTCTCCACACCCGCCCCGGTGCCATGGCTGCGGCGGGCCAAGCAGAGACCGCAGCCCCGAGGAGCGTGCGTGGATCGTGCGGGGTGGGGGTGGGGGGCCCAGGTCGGGCCGGGAGGGGGGCGGGGCTCGGCCGCCAGCGCCCAGAGATGGGACGGCAGGCGGGAAGCAGCCACTGGAGCCGAACACTTGGTTTCTGAGATCAGGGAGTGACTTGCTGGAGCCATGGGAGGTCCGCGCCCTGGGGCTGAGGGTCCTTCATGCAGGGCCTGCAGGGGAGCGGGGGCTGGTGGCTGGGGACAGAGTTGGGGCTCCCACCCAGGGAGCCCGAGACGCAGACAGACCCAGACTCGATTTACTCCAGCCAAGCGTTTCACTCCAACTCTGGAGCAAGTTGAGAAAGACTTAGGAGAAGTGTGTTTGGGCTCTCAGAGCGCTAAGGAAGGCGTGAGACAAGGTTTGTTAAACTAAAACTGCCCCAAACAACAAAATAAAAGGAGGGAGTCTGGGAAGAAGGAGCAGAGCCAGCCAGCAGGAGGCGGGGAGCAGGCGCGTTGAGACACCGCCCGCCGGCACCGTGGTCATTTTCGCTTGGCTGGGCTTATGGGGTTTATTTTTTATGGGAAAGGTCAGTGGGAGGCTCTGGGAGAAGATCAGAGAGGAACAGTAGGGCAGTTACGGCAAGAGGGAACTTTCTGGAACTGGAGGCCTGAGTTCTCAGCACACGTGCGGAGTGAGAGCACAGTGGACGGACGGTGGCTTCACCGGCCTGCAGGCAGCATCGGGGCGTCCACGGCAGGGAGGGGGGGAGGTGTGCAAAGGTGGCGCCGGTGGGTGGGCCACACGGACACGTCCTGCACGGTGTGGATGCTGGGCCGTGGGAGACCCTAGGGTGCCGGGGCGGTGAGGGAGAGGCCTTCCGAGGTTTGTACCCGGGGGTGACAGTGACCTTGAAGACAGCCCCTCCCCCCGGCAGGGCGTTGCTATAGGAACCAAGCAGGACAGCTCGGGAAGCTGGGCATCGGGAGGACGCGGGCGGGCGGGAGGGTGGCTGAGGGGACGTGGGGTCAGGGAGGGTCTGCAGCTGCTGCGTCACTTATACCAAAGACAGAGGCGCCACTGAGTTGTCTGGAGCCCTTGTTATTCCGGACCTTTCTCTCACCTGGAACACTTCCCATCTGAGTTCAACGGTGGGTCCTGTGTGGTTCTCCCCAGCACCGAAAGCACAGGCCCACGTCACCACGGCCTCCCTCCTCCTGTCCCCAGAGCCGTTCTGCCAGGATGAGAGGGACACACCTCCGGGGCTCGGGGACGGCACTCTCCCTGCAGCTTTCTGACCTGTTTGTCAACTGGTGGCCCAGGGGGTCACCCCGGTGCCTCCTGGGGGCTCAAGCAGCGTGTGAGCGGCGTGCGGCCCCACTGCCTGGGCTGCGACCGCCCGGCCAGCGTGACTATAGAAGTGCAGTTTAATCCCGACCATGAAGACATGTGGCTCTGAAGTTGCGCGGCTGGCCGTGGCTCCCGTGTGGCCAGTGTGACCCAGCGAGACACCTCCCCTCCCTGCCCGGTGATAGCTCGGTGGACAGGGGAGAGGTCCGCACAGCCGGCCCCTCGCCTGTCCCGTTCCGTCCCCGCGCAGACCAGCCAGGGAGGAGTGCGGGAAACTCGGACCCTTCTCCCCGCTTCTAGAACTCAGGCTATTTTTAGGGAAAGTATAGCAGAAATAAATACTGGGTTTCTTTGGTCCGACACCAGGGGCCTGTGCTGCTGCTGCGCTCGGGGCACCGACCCTGGAGCAGCTGGTCGGCAGCTTCGGACAAGGCCTCTATGGCCGACAGCTCCCTTCCCTCCAGGCTGGGACTTCTCTCGGGGGAGAGTGAGTCGTCCTCTGCGCCTGGCCTGGGCGTCCTGGTCCCCCGGCGGCCAGGTCACGGGCCGGTCACACCCCCGTGGCTGAGGGTGAGGTGCCGCGCCTTCACCAGGCGCACGCTGTGGTCCCTCCGCAGGGAGATGATTGGAAAAGCACCCGGGGTCCCCTGGGCGGCTGAGTTCGCGCCCCTCCCTGCGCCCCGGCGCTGACTCACGTGTGCGTCCTGTCTGTCTTTCAGTGCAAGTGGTCAAGAAAAGGCTTCGTCCGGACAAGATGGTGTGTCGCGGACTGGTAGGTTTACTGCGGGGACTCTGTCTCCGCTTCTGAATTCTGGAACCTTCTCGCTGGTTGTGCACGAGTGGTGTGGGGCGAACGTCCCATCAAGAGCTGCCCTGACCTGAAAGCCCCGCATGCCCACCAGTCTGTGGCCCGCTCTGTTTTCGGTGACACCATGTGACGGGGAGTGCTGTTGCTGGTCCCCGCCCCGTGTCCCCGCGCCAGCCCACCAGAGGCCCCACTACCTGCTCCCGTGGCCGTGAGCATCGCCCGGGCAGCCACTCCTGCAGTCGGCCCGAAGCATGGGGCAGGCGGACCCCCTCAGCCCGGCCCTCGAGCGCGGCCTCCTTTGGGCTGCTCTCCAGCCGGCACGGCCCTGCCCCTTCTGCCGACACCCCTCACCTGCTTTCCTAACGTGCACCCCGGGGCCACGCCGCGAGGGGCCGAGGACGCCAGCAGTCCGCGCCCGCTCCGTGGGTCTCAGGGGGGCGCGTGTCCCGCAAGTGGCCGAGGGTGGGACCGGGCAGGGGCGCTCCGTCCAGGATGCCCTCGGCCGCCCCTGCTGTCGGCCCATCGGGACTGGCTCTCGCCAGAGCAGGGGCCGGGGGAGCCCGGGCGGAGCCGCAGCCTTGCTGGTGGACCCCGGGAGCCCGCTGTGCCCTCGCTCACGCCACGCATGGTGGTTAGCTCAGCACACGTATCTCACGGGGTCTTGGGCCCTGAGTCCTGGCACTGTGACGACTGTGGCGTGCCACACTGACCAGCCCCCCTCCCTGCCCCATGATGCCACCTGTCTGCAGCGACGCCTGGGGCTCTCTGTGGGGCGGTGAGGCCTGACGGCGAGCCCCCACCTCCCTGCTGCCCCCAGAGCAGAGGCCCGCGGCTGCAGGCTGCTTGGGGCTGTGAGCCGGGGCTCCTTGGGTGAAAGGACCCACCTAGTGCCTCTCTTCTGACCCAGGGGGGCCGCTGATGGGCTCCCGGAGCCTTGCCTGCCCTGCCCCCACCCCCTGCAGCTGCCCGATGGGGTCCAGGCCTGGGACTGTGCTGCCTGCTCCCGCCTCCTCCTCCACTCCCTCCTCCTTCTCCTCCCCTCCTCTCTCCCCTCCTCTCTCCCCCTCGACCTCCCTCTTCCCCCTCCTCCTCCAACTCCTCCTGGCCTGAGGAATTTCCTGCAGTCCTGCCACGTGTTTCTCTCTGACAAGAAACAGCCCCTTCTCTGCCGACCAGACCTGTTTTGAGGCTGACATCGAGGCCACGTGTTCTGGGTCACCAGGCAGGGGACGTGGGGGTCGGCCTGGAGCGGCTGCGGAGGACACGCGTGGGCACGGGCAGGGCTGGCCCGAGACCCCGGGGCCCTGGCCGCGCACCCCGCTCAGGAGCTGGGCCGGAACAGCGTAGTCAGGACGCCAGGCGCCTGGCCGCCGCAGCCTTTGTCACCACGACTCTTTTCTGTCCCCGCAGTGCCTTCGACTTGGTGAACATTCATCTTTTTCATGACGCTTCCAATTTGGTCGCTTGGGAGACGAGCCCATCCGTGTACTCGGGGATCCGGCACAAGGCCCTGGGCTACGTGCTTGACAGGTGGGTGCTGGGTGTGCCCCTCCCCGCCCCTCCAGGGCTACGGCTGCTGCTTTTCAGCCGCTTTTCCTCACCTGTGTTTTCCTATTCGCCGTGCAAGTGTTGACCCACATCCCAGCGCCTGTCCCAAGGCTTGAGTGGTCCCCGCGAGACGGCCCGGAAGGTGGGTGGCCTCGCTTTCTCTCCCGCGTTTTGGGGAAAATAAGAAAACGTGCCCAGAGCTGTGGCTCCACGGGCTCAGAGGCGCTGCCGTGTGGGTCCCGCGGCCACAGACGGGCCTTCCCGTGGCCCCGGCCTCCTGGCCGTCCTGGCGCTGCCGGCCTCGGGCTCTGAGCACCTGGGAGTGGCCCGGGCCGTGCAGGCTCAGCCCCCTGGCTCTGCCCCCCTGCAGCCAGGCCCTGCTCCGTGGGCCTGCGTGTGGGGACCTCCGGGCTCCTCCGAGCGGTGCCCCTCCCGCCCGGGCTCCCGCCAGCCTCCCTCACTCCATCTGGTCCTCGCTCCCCCTCCAGGCTGGTTTTCAGGACCTTCCCACCGTGGGCCCCACGTCTGTGACCCTGCTGTGTGTGACCTTCCGTGGGGTCGGGCCGGTAGCATCCAGGAGGGAAGGGTAGCTCCCTGCATCCCGATTGACGAGTTCTGTTTAGTCTTGGCCCAGCGCCCCTCCTGGCTTGCTGAGGCTCAGCCTAGTGGCGTGACTGCCCAGCACCATCGGTTTCTGCCCAGTCCCCAGATGGAAGCCGTCCCCCACTGGCTTCTGTGTCCTGAGTGATGTGTGTGACCCTCCTGGCCTGGGAGAGCGGTCACTACCAGACAAGGTCTCCTCATTTCTGCCCAGGCAATCTCAGATTTCTCCGGGGCCCCTGCCACACACACCCCTTCACCCCTGTGTGGCGGCTGCATAAATGTGACAATGGTTTAGACTCTGACATTTGGCCCTTCCTGTGGGCACCCTGCCTGGGCCTGGCCTGCACGGGGCTTTGCCCCCATGCACGATCTTTCTGGATCCCTCATGGGGTTCCTCAGGGACACGCTCTGGGCGGGGAGGTGGAAGGTGTGGGACAGTGGCCATCAGTTCACCTCCAGGGACCTTGAGATCAGGGTTCTTGCGCTGTCTCGGCACCCTGATTCCTGCCAGGGCCACACGCAGGAGCCGTGAGCACAGGACACCGGGGTCTGGTGCTCCTGCTACTGCTGGTGCACGCGGAGGGCCTGACCCTGCCCCCAGAACAGGTGCGTGCTGGCTGCTTTCGTGGGCCCTCAGTGGCTCCCCAGGCTCAGGCTGAGATGCGCGCAGAGGTGGGACTGACTCGGGGTGACAGCCTGGTGGAGAGGGTCTGAGCTCCGGGCATACCAAGTGGGTCTGGGCCCTGTACCCCAGCACGGCGGCCTGTCCCCTGGCCGCCTGAGGTGGGCCTCCCCCTCCCCTGTTCTCGCCCACGCCTGCTCTGGAGACCCTGCACACGCGGGCCTCAGCAGGGCCACGTCAGAGGCCCCGGGTCGCTGAGCACACCAGCCCTGCTCTAGCAGGTCCAGACACTCAGGTGGGCGCTCAGCCGCCAGCGCCTGGCCGGGAAGGCCGTCTGGTCGTCGGAGGCCAGACAGGACGTGCGGGTACGTGAGACGTGCGGGAGCAGTGCTCCGCGCGGGGGTCCCCTTGAACGAGCCGGGCCGGCTCCCCCCCCCCCCCCCCCCGAGCTGCTGCCCTGGGGCGCTGCGCACAGGACAGGGCGGTGAGCCCGCGGCCCGGGAGCAAGGCCCCGACCCAGGGCGCGGCCGCGTGCCGGCCTCCCAGCCTGAGGGCTCCGTGTGGGCCGCACCCGCTTGTCCGGGGGGGGCAAGACGGAGCCCTGGACAGTCCTGTCTTGGTGACAGTCAGAGTCAGGGAGCGCACGAAAACGTGTTACTGCCCCTGCGCAGCCTGCAGGGCGCAGCCTCCGGGCTGCGAGGGGCTTCTGAGCAAGGCTGCGCTCCCACCCGCGGCTCCCGTGGGCGCCCAGCCCGCTGCAGACCGGGCCTCCGCGGCGCAGGGCCGGCCGCCCCCACAAAGGCCAGCTCTGCAGGAGCGGTGAGTGACGGGCCGGCCTTTCATCGCACGGCTGACCTTTTGGCGGCCACCAGCAGACTGCATTCCGCTCTGCCGGTGGGAGGACAATGCCACCAACAGCGCCCCATTCACGGCGTTGGGAACCTCCGGGAGCATTGTCCGCCGCGCTCCGGGGACGCAGGGGGCGGCCAGGAGGCTGCTGAGAGGGGAGCCTGCCGTCTCCCAGCTTAGCCTCCCCGTGGCATAGACCCGCGGGCGGTGGCACATGTGCCTGTCCCCCCCGACCCTGAGCGCTGGCGGGGGCGCCGGCTGGAAACCCGGAGGTACTCCGTGCCGTGTGTGCAACCTTCCTGGAAATCGAAGATTATTCCGAATTAAAGCTTACTCTAAAGAAACTCCAGAGACAGGGTCTCTGTCTGAAGTGTGTGCCCCCCCACAGTGCCAGCGCTGGGCGCCGTGGAGCGCCGCCGTGCCGGTCGTGTGGATGCCGGGCGCCAGCCTGGGCACCGTGGAAGGGGGTCCTGGAGGCGTCAGGAGATGGGTCCTCGGGGTGAAGGAACCATAGCCCGTGGGGAATCCCGCGCTTTCTTCGTGCTTTCTGCACCATTCTGGGCGCTTTGCGTGTAACCTCACGGGAGGCTGAGGATACCGTCCGCTAGTTAACGCGCGGGGCCGCCCTGAGAGGCTGGAAGTGGGCAGCGCGAGGCCCCGTGTGCATCCTGGGGACCCCTTCCCCCGGCACCTCCAGGCCGACCGTGGGGACGGGTCTGCCCGCTTCCCACACGCACAGCCCGGCACCCGAGGGGCATCTGGGGGGTGAAAGCGGAGCAGAGACCGCGGAGCGCTGTCCCCGAGCCGTCAGCACCGCAGCCTCCTGACGCCTCCCCGCGCTCCGGGCCGTGAGACGAGATTTTTTTTTCACAAGTGACAGGGCTCTTCTGTGTCCCCTTTGAGATGTGGCCTGGCCTAGTTCAACAGAAACATTTTACATTACAACTGTGAAATCCTGGCATAAAGCGCCCCGTTGTCCCCCCATTATTTTCTCACAAACACAGTCCATTGTCACGGCGCTGAAGTTAATTTGATCAACATTGGGACATTTAACTTTTATGTCCGGGCAAAAGAGCTGTTTCATGCTCATTTTGGGTATTCAAAGGAAATGATTGCCAGAAAAATAATGCTGCTCCGAACAATCGCGAGCAATTAGTTTCCCAGGGAGAGGCGACGTGACGCGCCCCACCACCCAGCGCCCCTTTGTGGCCCCCGGGCGGCCATCAGTCAGCTGTCAGCCGCTCAAAGGCCCTCCGAGCCAGACGCCTCTCCGCAGGCCGTTCCCAGAGCTCGCCTGGCTGCTCCGCGGGCAGAAGAAAAGCCGCTGCGTCTCCAGGCAGAGGATCTGGGTCACTCGGGACGCTTCCGCGTGGCCGGCCCGGGCGCTGCGTCTCCCACCCCGTTTCCTGCCGCGAGGGCCCACGGGGAGCAGGCTGAGTCTGTCCTCACAGATGTCTGCAGCCCCGGCGACTGTGGTCGTGTGTGTTCGACACGGCGTGGCGTCCCGGGCCGCACGGGTCCGGAGCCCCGGAGCCGGCTCCATCCACGGGCTCTGCCGCCGGCGCGTCCACAGCACCAGGTGGGGACGCGTGAAGCCCAGTGGGGTCCCAGCACCAGGAGCTCCTTGCTGCCCACGTCTCAGGCCAGCGGCACATCCTCTCTGCTTCCCGGACACACGCTCGCGCCCCGTGACAGCGTGTGTGCCCCCCCCCCCCCCCCCCGTGCTTCCACGTCCGTCTGTGTGTCCTTCTATTAAGAAACGAAACACAGGCGTCCCGGAGCCGGCGTTCGCTGTCCTGGCCCCGCACTCCTGCCGGTGCTGCCCGTCTGTGTGTCCTGTCCACGCCCCCGTGCGCCGTCCTGGGCTGCCGTCCTGCAGCCCCGCGTGCAGCGATGGTGCACTCCCCCGCCTTGCCCCGCGTGTGGGCGTCCGTCCGCCCGCCGTGAGTTCTGCGCGTCTCCAGCTTCCGGCCTCCCCACGCCCGGGCCTTGACTGCCTCTGCTCGCCCACTCTTGCTGGCGTGCGTCTGTTCCGCCAACGGGACGGCGTCTCCAGCCGTGGCCCAACCACTCTGCGCTCTGCGCGGGCCGCCCATCAGGGTCCTCAGCCCGGCCCGGGGCCCGTGGCTGGTTTGCGCTTCCACGTTGTGTCCTGCGTTTGCTGGCAGCTCTCAGGGACCCGGCTCCTTTCTTTTCTGCCACAAGGTCTCCCGTGTCCATGTGGCTCGTGGTGGCATCTGAGCAGTCTGACCCGGTTCTGGTGCAGACAAGGCGTATCTGGTGTCGACGCCATGTAAGGGGCTGGAATGAGAAGAGCTGCGGGGAGCCCCGCCCCGCCCCGAGAGCGCTCCAGCCGACTGCACCGGGAGCCGGCGGCGCGTGTGCCGCCCCAGGGCCTCCCGCACCGACCGCCAGCCGCCTGCAACCAGGGACGCTCCGAAGCCCCGTCACATGCTTCCAACAGCCAGCAGGCCAAGGGTGCCCACCGTGCTGGCCATGGAGCCCCCGCCTCAGGCCCTCGGATGGCACGCCCTCAGGTTGCCAGGCCTGCAACCCCCTGGCCCTGGGGAGTGCGTCTCGCACTGAGTGCTCACTGCTGGCCATCAGCAGGCCGACACCGAGGCCCCTTGGGCGGGTGGCTCGTCGGGGCGCTGCCCCACCCCAGGGGGACGCTCAGGTGTCTGTGAAGGCCTGCCCAGACCGGCCCCTCCAGCAGGTTTTCCTGTTTCCCTTTCCAAGATCCTTTTTCCTGTCTCTGCCTCGGTCCATGGTGTGCACCTCTGACCCCCCAGGCTCCCTGTGCGGCAGCTGAAACAGGAGAGAGAGAGAGAAGGCACAGCCTGGCGTGTCGGGGCCACCCTTTGCTTCCCAAACCACGGCAGGCTCTGGGGGTGACAGGCGGCCAAGGGTGCCCTCTTTGCCTCGTGGCCCCACTCGGCGCGCCCACCCACCTGCTCCAGGACAGCGGCCAGGAGCCTTGTAGCTTCCGAGTGTCGGAGCCGTGACTTCCTTCAGGGGAGACTGTCTCCGTCCTGGGGGGGTGGGGGCACCGCTCATTCCCCGAGACCCGAGTCTGCGACCCCTCCCTCCGCACCCCGGCCTTCGTGACACGGCACGCGTCAGCGTGGCTTGTCACATAATGAAATCGCCTGTCAAAACAGAAAGAGACTCTGTTTTCAAGGCCTAAAAAATTGATTTTTATGGCTCCTCTTGTAATTCTCTTTCTGAATTAGGCACATGATATTGATGTGGGCCTACTTTTTAATCATAATAGCGTCTGACAAGGTAATTAATTTTAAAACAACTTTTTTCTCTTGGTCCAAATGGCACTATATTGAAATTAAAAGTGAGAGCCGTGAGGGCGGCGGCTGGCACTCAGGTGATTGCCTGGCCGTGACAGCCCCTCCGTCTTGGCGCCGCGCGACCTTTGAGACGCTGCTGGTTATTGATGAGCATGGCCGCTACATCCGCAGGGGCCGGGCGTGGAAATGTGATCACGCTTGGGTTCTAGCGATGGTGTTACAGGAGCCTCGCCCTGCTGATGGACCCTGCAGGGGCCACGCCGGCTCCTCGCAGGGCTTGGGGGGGGCTTGGGGGGCCGGGCCCCAGGCCACGGGCGTCCCTGCGCACCGGGGACACAGGAGAGCCTTAGGAGCCTCGAGTTGCCTCGCTCTAGACACCCTGGAGCTTCAAAAACTGTTCATTCAGGTGTTAAATCTGAAGTTTGTTAGTTTTTCAAAGAAAGAAGACCTCCAAATGCATTGGACCTTTCACTAGCCAGCAGTGGCCGGCGTCCATCGTCCCCCCGCTGTCTGCACCTTCGGCAGCGCCCGGCCCCTCCCATCGGGCTGGGGCCACCAATTCAGCTTGATGCCTGAGCCCCGAGAGGACGGGTGGCCGGTGTCCAGCACCCGCCCCCCGAGGCCCTGTGCGCATGAGCTCGGAGGTCTCTGCTGTCCCATAAACGCCACCCTGCACAGGGGCCCCGGGCTGGGAGCCTCCTCACGTGCCACCGGCTCCTCCACCTGCTCCTCCGGCGGCCTCCATGCGTCCCGGAGACCTGGAGCGGCTCCCTGACCCCTGTGGCTTCACCGCCTTCTGAACTTCCGCGTGAACAGCGGACGAGCGTTAGGGAACCGTCTTGTGGATGGTGCTCCTTCTGACCCGCGGGGTCCCCTGATGGTGCCCTCCAGGCCTTGGCAGAGTGATGCCCAAGAGCTGGCCTGGCAAGGTGGCTCTGCCTCTGCCCCTGCCCAGGGAGCCTCGCCATGAGGGGCTGTGCGGGGGGAAGTGGATGCAGACGGTGCACGGCGTGGGGGGCGGTGGGCCGGCCGGGGGAGGAGTGCATGGTGTGGGGCAGGCAGGACGGGTCAGACCCCGACCTCCACGGGGGGGGGAGGCCAGAAAACCCGCTGAGGAGTCCTGATGTGGAGACACTCGAGACCTTTCCAGGGACCCCCACATGTTCTCTGAAGAATGTTTTCTTCTAAAAATGTTTCACAGGAGAAGAAGCTTTAGTTTTTTCAGGATGCAGAGGCAGTTGGCTTCCTGCCTACAGACGAGGCCCGTGCAGGGCAGAGGCCGGGACGAGGGGTGGTGGGGGGCCCCGGCCCGCGGGGTTGCGTCAGCAGGTGCCCCCACTAGCACCCCGACTCTCTTACTCCTGAGTGGTAGGTAATTTCTTAATTAAAAAGTTCAGTTTGTATGAGGAAAGGGAATCCTGGGCGTCTGCAGTGTTGGTGACGCGTCAGACACGTCCTTTGTCTTCAAATTCACGTGTAAATTACAAGTTGCTTCAATTAAAAAGGAAAACAGGATGTTTTGTGGAACATGGCTAGACGCGCGGCACTTCTGCAAGAGAGAGGAAAGCGGTGGAGGTGACTTTTGAAGGAATTGTCAGCAAGGGTGTCACAGTGGACGGTGGCCTCAGCCCCACGTGCGCAGGTAGATGAAGGCCTCAGACCGGCCCCTGTGATTGGGGGACTTTTGTGCTGCACAGACGGAATGGGAAGAGGCTCGTGGATTTAATAAACGGTGCAGTCGATTGGCCGCCGGGAAAATCGGTGACCTGAGATCCCGGCTTCGTACCGTGATTGCAGACGGAATAAAGGCCAACCACGGAACTGCCCTGGAGATGGCGGGAGGGCGTGCTGGGCGGGAACCACCGGCAGCGGCGCGGAAGCCCGGCCCCGACCCAGGAGGTGGATTCCCGCCGGCTTACCGGGGGCTCCCAGAATTCAAAAGGAAAAAAGGCAGGATTGGAAAGAAAAGGAAATAAGTAGAAACAGAAACACAGAGTCCGACAAGTCCCTGACGACGCAGGTGGCCTCCCTGGTAGGGGCAGGGCCGAGGGCTCCGTTGAAGCGGAAATGCAGTTTGTGCCGCACACAGGACAGGCTGCAGATGCTGGTGAGTTTGCCGCACACCATCCTGCACGTTCGAGGTGCCAGGGCCTCAGGGCGTCCACAGAGCCCAACACCAGCACCCTGCATGGCCCGGGAGCCCCTCATGCCAGCCACAGCCTGCAGAGACCCTCCCTGTGACCTGGGAGAATGTCGGAGAGCCCGAGAAGGCAGCACATGGCCTTTTGGTTGGTCCTTTCTTCTGTTTCTCAAGCTAACAAGTTGAGCGACAAGAGGCTGAGTCCGTAAGCGGCACCTGAGCGTGGCGTCTAGACTGGCCCAGTACCGCGGGCACGGAGGCATTACTGTGTGTGCCAGGTGGTAACCGGTGGAACTTTCTGAGTCCATCTGGTGCAGTCCTAACCCCTGGCCTTTGCCTGGCTGATGGGATTTGGTTCTAGTCCATCTGGGACGTGCCCGTGGGAAGGACACCCTCCACCCTGCGCCCCACAGCTTGGCCCTGCCAGTGTGGGGGAGCCTCAGCAGTGACATGGGCTCCCGGACGTCCTTGCGCCGTGCCGATCACATGCTCTGTCCTGCTGGCAGTCTGGCTCGCGATGGCTCTCGCCCTGCTTTGCAGTCAGAAGTAGCCAGCACTTTGCTTTGCCGTAGAAGCGAGTGGTCATTAACCCAGAGGACTTGAGGTCAGAGCAGTTTTCGCCCCGTGGGCGAGAGGGCAGCTGACGCAGTGAGCCGGCCACACCTTCCATGAGTGAGTCAGCGGGAAGATGTGCGGTGGTTGTGGTCGACTTAAAATATGTGGGAAAGTTGTAAGGGAGGGAGTGCCTTGCATTAAGAAAGTAGATGAAGTTTATACCTTTGAAACGTGGAAATGGGGCAGCGCACACACTTGCAGAGCTCATGCTCCCCTAGGGAGGAGCGTGCAGACTCCCCTGCATCCCAAGTCCCACGCTCCTGGCCCCTGTCCTCCCCCGCACCGGCTGGACCGCCCACCGGCTGCGCCCCAGCCCCGTTGTGAGGACGTGTCCACCCCGAGGGAGCCGAGCGCCGTCCGGGGGGCGTGCGACCTGGTCACGGCGCCGTCTGGGGGGCGGCGAGGGTGCGCGGAGAGGGAGCGCGGTGCAGAAGCTGCTCGCCCCACGGGGCAGTGACAGCGTCTCCTTCTCTCCTCCCAGAATCATCGACCAGCGATTCGAGAAAGTGTCCTACTTTGTGTTTGGAGATTTCAACTTCCGGCTGGACTCCAAGTCCGTGGTGGAGGTAGGCACCGCTGCCCGCCGGGTCGGGAGCCTCTGCGGCGCTTGGCGGGTTTCGGGAAAGCTGCGGAGGCCACGTCGGGGCTTCCCAGGCCATCGCATCCTAGCCGTTCTCACTGGCCGTGTTTAGGGCAAAAGTTCCTAAGAGAAATGTTTCACTGTTGAAAAGGGGGCCGTTATTTGAAACGGAAATGGAGTCCCTCAGACTTCTGAAGCTCATCAGGTGACCGTCGTCAAATGGCAGACGGTGATGTCCTGCCGTGAGGACTGTTCTCAGCGGCTAGAAACCGAGGCGGCCGGTGGGGAGGTGTGGCTGGCGTGGCGCAGTTAGGGCCGGCCGCGTGAAGGACACTCCCCCCCCGCCTGGCGGGAAGGTGGGTGCTGAGCTGAGCTTGTGCCGCGGCCTCCAGAAGATGGCCGGGGGCCCGTGCTGGGGGCTAGCGGGATACCTGGGTGCTGTCTTCGTCTCATAACATGCCCCCCACTCCCAGACTTGTCCCATTTCCTAACACAAGGGGCTCCAGCCCATGGGCGGTCACAACAGATGGGAGGCACTGCCTTGTGAACTGAGGGGAGGCCTCCTAAGAGTGGACACGTTTTCCCCTAATCACTGAGGAGCTTTGAGAATCTTTAGCTGCCGATTGCCCCTAATGTTCCAGGATCCATGAGCCCGCTACCTGAGTTTTCATAAGTTGCTCCAGCGTCCTGTCCCCTTCCTGCTGGAAGAGACAGGAGACGGTCGCTCTGACTCCTCGCCCACCATCCTTACCTGACACATAGGATTTATTTGAGACGCTGTTTTTAGGCGAAGGTTCCCACAACGGCTGATTTTAGGAAGAAGCAGAGCAGCACACGTGTGCCTGTCCCTCCTTGACCCCACGGGGTCCTGCCCTGGGCCCCCAACCTGTCCTCTGTCAGCCTTGCTGCCCCGGGACCCGGCAGCTCGGGGCCCGCCCCCCCGGGGCAGGTGGCCGGCAGCCCAGCGGAGGTCTGGCCGCCTGCACTTATGGAGCTCGGAGGGTGATCGGCTCCGTTCCCACGCCGTCGTGGGCCCCCCAGCTCTGCCCACCTGGATGACGTCAGGTGCAAAGCACGGTGTTACGTATCGGGAAAAGTAACATATGTGTGTGTGTGCAGCCCCTCCCTCCTGGAGGTCAGCTCATAAAATGACCTGTGGGTCCTGCGTCCTGCCGCAAGCGTTTCTGTGTGTCCGAATCCCTGCCGACTGCCGTGCTAGGAAGCCCCATGCTGGAGAGGCGCGGGCTCGCAGGTGTTGGGGGTCCTGGGGACCCGAGGCCGAGCCACGGCAGACAGAGCAGGGGCGCAGGGCGGGGGTCCAGGTCCCTTGCCGGGGACGAGCAGGGCGTGTGAGGGCCTCGGAAGGTCGGAGAAGTCTCTCCTGACGGACGTGAGGCAGCCGGGCGGCCCTCCCCGCGGTGCTGGTGGTGGGGGCAGGCCCGGGGAGCAGAGGGGTCTTCAGCTGCTGCTGCCGGAGGCTCCAGCTCCAGCAGGAGACACGCCCCCCCCCCCAACAGAGCCTTTTAGTTGGGGCCGTGGCTCTTCCCCTCCGGAGCCAGAGGCAGTTCCAGGACTTCTGTTCAGTCTGCACGAGTGTCCGGATAGGACAGTGCACCTGAGTGCCACCAGACCGTCCTCCACCACCCCCGCCTGCGAAGGCCCACGGGCCACCGAGCTCACTTCCTGGGAGCAGCGAGCCTCGCCCACCGAGGCCCCAGGAAGCTGCCTGCTGGGCACCGTTCCTGGAAGCGTCCGATTCTGCAGGGGGCACGTGAGACATTAGGCTTTGTGTGCACAGGTGTGTGGGCCCAGCACCCGGAGGGCGGGAGGGAAGTCGGTGGGCTTCACCCGGGCCGTTGGCTCATCACACAAACAAGCACCTGCGCCGTCCTGTAATCCTGGGGGGTTTCGTGTCCACGTGGCTCTTTAAGATCTAAGGATACAGGGCTGTTCGTCCAACAGAACTTTTAAGTACCTTTTTGCATAGGGGTTGCTATGTGAATAAAGCAGACTCTCAGGAGACGATTTTGATTCCAAATGTACGGAATACGAATTTCAGCGTAGAGTTTCTAAGGAGCCCTCGGTCCGGTGAAGATGCTCGCTGTGGCGTCCACGACGTCCCGCGGTTAACCGAGGGAGCAGGCGTGGGCGCCTCGCTCTTCCCACGGAAAGATCCAGTGGCTCCTGAGAGTCGCGGACTGACACCCGGGGGAACCTGGTGCCCAGCACGGCGGGGGTGTGCCAGAGCCCTCCCCCGCCCCCTGCTGGGCGTCCGGTCCCCAGCGCTCTGCCCTGACGCCCCTGCGTCGCTGCCAGGCCACCATGCCCCGCCCCCCGCCGGCCTCACAGCCCTGCTGCCTGCCGAGAAGGTTGTAGCCGATCTCGCCCTGTTCCCGAGTGAGCCTGGCGCCCCGAGGTCAAGGCGGCCCCCCCACCCCAGCCCCCACGCGGGGCGTCTCCTAAATCCACCCTGGTTTTCCCTCGAGACCCTTCACTAGTTACATCTACAAAGACCCTGCTTTGCGATTCACTCACATTCTGAGGTCAGGGTGGGCGTGACTTTGGGGGACACTCTCCAGCCTGTGGTGCTGGGTTGACGTTTCCCCACCACGTGACGGACGGAACACTGACGTGGCAAATGTACTTCTTGGCAAAGGTGTCCCTGAAAGTAAATTTAACTGAAAAAGAACAAATCCATTTTGTTGGTGATTAATTACAGAAGCATTAGTTAAGGTGTCTTAAGTTACTGAATCATAAAATACCATGAAAACACTTCTTCTGGAAAATCAGAATCTGCTAATGCTGTGGCATTAAAAAGCCATGGCTTTTTAAAGGAATTTTTAACTGTAAAAACAGTTGATAGAAGTTTTGTGGGAACCGAAGAAAATTCTGCACGCTTCCCTGAGAGCCTGAGGCAGGCTGGGCGAACAGCAGTCAGGTCCTGGAGAGGACGGTGTGGAGAAGCCTCAGGAAGCCGGGCCACGGCCCTGGGCCCTGCAGGCGTGCGCCGGGTCACTCCCAGGGCCGGCTCTCAGCTGGGCCTCTGCCCCCTTCACTTTGCTTTTTTCTCCCAAATCAGCCGTGTGATGGGGATGTGTCGGGCCAGCCGGCACCTCCGGGCCCCCGGGTCGGGTTCGCAGCTGGGGAAGCCCAACAGGTGGGGCCCGCACCATGGGGGGTGACGGCCCCGAGGCGCGCATGCAGGATGCCCGCCTCTCACGTGACATGGACGTCGTGGCTGGTGTCACCGCTGGGCTGGCCTGTGCCCAGAGCGGCTCTGTTCCAGCCTCGATGTTTCCGGAACGTGGGTATTAGCAGAGGCCGTGGGGTCCTGTGGGTCGTGGGGCTTCCCCGCGTGCTGCCGGCCACATTCCCCTGTTGCCGGGGCGGCTCCGTGGCCCCAGGGAGAGCAGAGCTGCGGTTGGCGTTCCCGCGGCCTGGACGGGCGGGCCCTGCCGCATGGTCACCGGTGGCGGGGTGGCGCTCTGATTTAGGTTACCGTGTTGTGGTACAACGCTTTTGTTCCTTCCACGTTTGTCCGGCTGGCATTTCCTGCGTGCTTGCGGGGCACGCCGGGGTGGACGCGGGGGCCGGCCAGCCTGGGGACACGAGTCCTGCGCCTCGTCTGCTCTGCCTGATGTGCCTTTCTGGCCGTTCCATCCTCCTGGGAGTCCCAAGAGCAGCCTGAGAGCAGCATCGTCCACAGAGTCTGTGCTTCCTGTGACCCTGTTCTCGGAAGCCCCTGCCTTCAAGGGAGACCCTGTTTTGGATGCACCTGTGTCTATGACCTTGGTGTCAGCCAGAGGGCAGCGGGGTGTGTTTTGGGACGGGGCCTCCCTTGGGCAAGGCCTGGCTGGGAGCCATGCATCCTGTCTGGGGGCATCAGTGACCTTGGCAGTGTAGATGGGGGGAGGGGTGGCAGTACAGCCCTGGGTGGGCACTGGGGTGTGGGCAGCCAGGAGGAGGGGGCCCAGACGAGGGCAGCGTGCCCTCTGTCCATCCCCCTCCAGGGCCTCCGATGGCTCTCTGCCCCTTGCATTCCGCCAAGGAGATCAGTGGGGTGCCTGAACTCTCCTTCCAGAGCACAGCACGGCCCAGAGAAGCACGGTCAGAGGGAAGCCTGCTGGGGCCTGGGCTGGCACTGCCCCTCCTCCTCTCCACCTGGGTGGGCGGGCAGACGGCCCTCAGCAGTGACCCCTCCTGGGGCAGCCAGTTACGGACACCCACGTTCAGTGCCTGCAGATGGGGTCCTGGGGGCGGGAAGAGAAGGCCGTGCTGACCTCGACCCTTTGTTTCCGAGGAGATCTGGGCCCCCCCCAGGTCGGAAGTCAGCGTGCCCAAAGTCAGCATGGCAGGGGATCCTGCATGTCTGGACTTTGCTGGGCTATGTGGCGCGAGGAGGCCTGGGGAGGCGTCCAGGTGGGACTGCGTGGTCACATCGTGGGCAGACAGGGCTCCCCGCTGAGCGCTGCTGTGCAGGCACCACCGCCAGACTGCGTCTGGGTTTGTTGCCAAGCCCCGCGTGGGGCGGCAAGGTCGGCCTCCCTGGACTCGGGCGTCCGGGGCTCCTCGCCTCCTGGGTGCCGCCCCGTGCCCACTGGCAGATCTGTCTCCCAAACAGCGAGGGCCCAGCAGGCAGACGGTGGCCTCCAGCAAGCCCCGGCTGCCCTGTCCCCCTGCGGGCAAGCAGAGGGGGGGGTCTCCCGGTTGGGGTCCCTCAGGCCCCAATTGCAGGAGGGGAAACCAAGTCACTTGTGGAGCGGGGCGGTACCAGCAGCACCAGCCTTGGAAAGAGGGAGCCCTTCCCCCGCGGGAGAGCCTGTCCCCCGGGAACTAGCAGCTGCCTGTTTCAGATGCAGATTAACACCAACACGCCGCGGAGCAGAGCTGAGCAGATGACGCTGTGACCGGACTCGGCGCTGCCGAAGCCGTAATTAAAACGTACACAGATGGAACACGACTGTCACGTGCCGTCCGACAGGCCGTACGTCACGAAGCTGATTATTAACGCAGCCTCCAGCTCAGCCCTGCGGAGGGTGTGTTTCATGCCTTGCGCTGTGGCAGCCGGCAGCTGGGGCGCTCAGCTGGCCGCAGTGACAAAGAGTGACAGCAGTGCCAGGCGCTGCCGTCTCTGCAAGGCCCGGCCGCACGCCCACCCGCCGTCCTCCAGCCCTGACAGCCATGGTGATGGATGCGATCTCGGAGGCCGGCGGCCGTTTTGAAATCTAGTTGCCACTTACTGACACGTGCACGTGTGCCCGGGTGCCCAGTGGGCCCGTTAGGACCCGGGTCCTGTGAGGACCCTTCTGGGAGGAGCAGCCCCCAGCACTGACAGCGCCGGCCTGGGAAGGGGCCAGAAGGAACCACGGCAGAGCACACCCCCTGCGTCACGAAACCACCGAAGACCACAGCCAGCAAAAGGGTGCGGCCAAGGCTGCCCTGTGGCGAGAGCCCCGGCCCCAGACCGCCTGCCTTCCCTCAGGGCACCCGCGTCCTGGAGAGGGCGCTCCCACTTGGCCTGAGGGCACCCCCCTGTCCCACCCTTGCCAGCCCCCCAGGAGGCCCTCCGAGAGCCACCCGGCCTGCACAGTCCCCGTGCCGATGCAGGGCGCCGTGCAACACGCTGGCTCGCATCTGCTCTGAGTGAGCTCGTTGAACCGAACCCCAGCCACACCTCCACATCCCAGGCCCAGACCCCGGCTCCGGCCCCCGGCCCCCGGCCCCAGCCCCCAGTCCCCAAGTTCAGCCCCCCGGCCCCAGGCCCTGGCCCCCAGTCCCCCGACCCCAGTTCCCCAGGCCCCAGCCCCCCAGCTCCGCCCCCGGCCCCCGACC
>PJEM01010404.1:0-62902 GCA_004023845.1 Helogale parvula | reverse complement strand
ACTCCCCAGATTCTGTTCTCCTGAATTTCTTTTCTTGGTTAAAGTCTATACTCCCTATCATTTGCCTAAGCCAGAAACTAAGCAAAAGGCTCCAGCACCTCCCCTTCCCTTCACCAGAGATCTCAATTTCCCAGGCCAGATGCTCCCACCCCCCACTTAATATTCTGTTCATTTCTCTCCCCCATTCTCACGTGTCCTGCCTCAGGACGCCATATTGTTCCTGCTTGAATCACAGGGATCCAGAGGTCCCCTGCTCCCCAGGGTTGTTAGCTTCTAAGCTACAGCATTATGATCATTTTTTAGTCCACGTCTGATCAGGTCACTTCACTGCTCAAACTATTTGCAGATTCTCCTAAGCTCTAAGGCTAAAATTCAAACTCTCTAACTCCATATACGCAAGCTAGAAAGAGCCAACCTTTTGCCCACCTTGTTTCAGAAGGGTGGAGAAGGCCCTGAACAGAGAGAGGTCTAGCATTGCCCTCCGTGCAGGCAGAACGAGGGAGGGTTACTTGGGAACCAGCTAAGTGGTTGGACGGAAGGACTGGTTCTACAAGGCCAAAGCCAGAGTGAGAAGCTTCATTCCTAGCAGGGTGCCAAGTGGAATAGAAGATGACCAGGTTAATTTGAATTTCAGGAAAACAGTAGTTTTTTTAAGTTGAGGTATGTTCTATGCAGTATTTGTTTCTCTGAAGTTCAAATTCAGCTGGACATCCTGTATTGTATTTGCCAATTCTGTCAACCCTATTCCACGGCCCTGGGTGTTGGGTGGAAGGTGAGGGTGAGGGGGCCCCGCCAAGACAGTCAGGAGTAGAAATCTAAGGGTCAGCATCAGGAAAAGGACTGTCAGTTAAATATGGCTGGCTGAACATTACAAATCTATCTCAATTCAATCCAGGATGGATTTTCACAATGACAGTAAGAGAATAAAGGAGAAAATCCCTAAGTTATGAGGGCAGAGAGAATAGGGCATGACAGTAGAGGACAGATTTTGAAAAACTGGAGGAGACAGAAGTAAGAAGAGGTAACTGACTTCATAGTGGATAAAGCCTGGAGGGGGAGAAACTGATTAAACCTGCAAAAATCTGGAAACGCAAGGAATTCGGGGCACCCAGGGGCCTCAGAAGGCATTGCGGGTGGGGAGGGCTTAGTGTGCCTACAAGCGGTTAGTGCCCAGACACCTTCCCTGCCCCAGACTCAGAGGAACTGGCAGATATACCAGAGAACAGGAACATGGCAGGCTCTGGAGTTGAACACATCAGGCATAGAAAGGCATGGAAGAACTGCTGAAAACACAATACTTAAGTCCAGACAGTGAGTGCTAAGGTGCCCACTCCCTTCCTCCAGATTGCCAATACCCTAGCTTAAGGGAAAACATGCACTGATATTTACAAGCAATATACAGGACATTCACTGTATCCCTGACCGATGGCTTTACCATGCTACCCACCATCAGCCAGCACTGCCTTTGTGGATAGATCACTCATTCTGCTGCTTCTTAGCCAGGGATAGACCACCAGGGGCGACTGACATTTAAAGAAACGTTCTAAAGTGGGTGAGAGACCTCCAAAATTAACAGGAAAAGATAAAAGGTACTGGGACCAAAGAAAGGGCCTACAAGAAACATTCAGGAAAATTTGAACTAGCAATGTCAGAGAAATAAGAGAATGTTTTGGGTGAAGGAAACAATGAGATTATTTATAAAAAACATTCAGGACAAGAAATAAATACAAAATTAAAAATGGGATAACAGAACACCTTCAGTAAGATGATTGGAAAACAAAGGTAAAGAAACCTCAGAAAGTAGAACAAAGATCAGAGAGATGAAAAAGAAGGCTGAAAACTAGATAAGCAGTTTGGATTAGACTTCTACCCAATAGAAATGCCAGGAACAGAGAAGGGAGAAAATGGAGAAGGGCAAATTATTTAAAACAAACAAATAAAATAAGAACATGAATCTCCACTTTAAACGGGCCAATCGAGTGTTTAAAAATTAAGTTTTTAATTTAACTGAATTAAAGTCATGACTTAAAAACAACGGAACTGAGGGAGGGGCCCAAGACGGCAGAACAGCATCAAAGAGTTATTTTTGTGTGTCTCTCCCTGAAATGCAGCACATCAACACCAAACCATCTCACATACCTAGAAAACTGATTTGAGGATTCACACAACAATCTGCATAACCGGAACCGCAGAACGCAGCACACACACAACACAGAGAAGTGAACAGGGGGAGAGAGAAGCCACGGAGGTCAGGGAGCTGGTACTGCTCATGGAGAGAGGACAGAGGCTGGGTGTGATTTGCCATAACCCCTAAAATGCTGCCGCTACACGGCTGTGTGAACGTTTTCGGGGGCCGGCTGGCACCCGGTGGCCTTCTCTGGGCGTCGGTCGTGGCAAGGTCTCACGAACGTTCCTAGGGGTGGGCCAGCACCCAGCCATTGCTCAGCGAGACCTTCCCTCCAAGGGTCAGAACAGATCAAAGCTGCAGTCCCTCCCAAGTGAGGAACTGGGGAACACAGCCTGAGGGCTGGGTCATGGACAGCCTAGAAGCAGGGAGTGGATGAAAGCTGGAGACAAAGGAAGGTGCTTGATTGCTGGTAGGGGAGAGGACGGAGTTCTGATACTAGAGGCTGGGTAGCTGGACGAGGCTAGTTTCCTCCTTCCCACGCATGCGCATACACACCTACATAGCCACAACAATCCACCCCAGTAAGCTAAGCAGTGCCATCTAGTGGAGTGTGGAGCTGTTACACTAAGCCCTGCCCAGCTGGGCCTGCAGTGCTCTTTAGGAACACCCGTCTCTCTGCGTGCTATGGACTAAAAAGTGCTTTGTAGTTTGACTTCTAGGGGAAACTGGATGTAATTTCAATTGCATTTCATTTTGTTCTCTAGTCCATCTATTCAATTTTTTTCCTTTTCTTATTTTTCAATACAGAAAGATAAAGAATTTAGTTTTACATTTTTATTACGATTTTTATTTTTTCTGCTAAATTTTTTACTTTTTTGTAAATTTTTAATATTTTATTTTACTTCCATCATTTAATTTTATACTAACTATTGTATTTATGTTTTCAAATTTTCAAACGTTTTCCTTCCCCCCCCCCCCCCTTATCTTTCCCTTTTCCCCCTCTAATCTAATCAAGCTTCTTTCAACTACCAGATCAAAACACACCTAGGATCTAACATCCTTTATTTGATTTTTTGTGTTTTTCATTGTTTAATTTCTTTTACTTTATTAATTCCTTTTCTTTCTTCAAAATTACAAAGCAAAGGAATTGACCCCCCCCTCCCAAAAGGACAGGAAGAAGTGACAGCCAGGGACCTAATCAACACAGACACATGCAAAATGTCTGAATTAGAATTTAAAATCATGATAATAAGAATACTAGCTGAGGTTGAAAATAGATTAGAATCCCTTTAAATTAGAACTTAAAATCATGATAAGAATACTAGCTGAAGTTGAAAATAGATTAGAGATAAAAACAGTAAAACTAGGATGAAATAAAAAATGCTTTAACTGAGCTACAATATCAAATGGATGCTACGGTGTCCAGGATGGATGAAACAGAGCAGCAAATCAGCCATATAGAAGACAAACTTATGGAGAATAATGAAGCAGGAAAAAAAAGGGAGACTAAGGCAAAAGAGCATGATATAAGAATTAGAGAACTCAGTGACTCATTAAAAAGGAATAATAGGAGAACCATATGGGTCTCAGAAGATGGAGAGAGAGAAAAAGGGGTAAAAGGTTTATGTGAGCAAATCATAGTGGAAAACTTTCCTAACCTGGGTAAAGACACAGACATAAAAATCTAGAAAGCACAGAGAACTCCCATTACATTCAATATAAACTGACCATTAAACAAGGCATATCACAGTCAAATTCACAAAATACTCAGGCAAGAAAAGAATCATGAAAGTAGCAAGGGAAAGAAAATTCCTCAATCTACCAGGGAAGACAGATCAGGTTTGCACCAGACCTATTCACAGAAACTTGGCAGGCTATAAAAGGAGTGTCAGGATACATTCAATGTGCTTAATTGGAAAAACATGCAGTCAAGAATTCTTTATCCAGCAAGACTGTCCATAATAGAAGGAAGAATAAAAAGTTTCCAAGACAAACAAAAACTAAAGGAGTTTGTGACTACTAAACCAGTCCTGCAAAAACAAAAAATTTAAGGGGGACTCTTTGAGGGGAGAAAAGATGAAAAAAAAAAAACAAACCAAAAGCAACAAAGTCTAGAAAGGACCAGAGACCACCACCAGAAACTAATGGCAATAAATTCTTATCTTTTAGTACTCACTTAAGTGTCAATGGACTAAACACTCCAATCAAAAGACATAGGGTAACAAAATGGATAAGAAAACAAGATCAATCTATATGATGATCACAAGAGACTGATTTTACACCAACTTCAGATTGAAAATAAGGGATGGAGAACCATCTATCATGCTAATGGTTACCAAAAGAAAGCTGGATTAGCCATACCTATTTATCAGACCATCTACAGTTTATTTTAAAGACTGTAACAAGAGATGAAGAAGGGCATGATATCATAATTAAGGGTCTTATCCACCAAGAAGATCTAACAATTGTAAACATATGTTCCAAAGGTGAGAGCACCCAAATATATAAATCAATCACAAACAAAGAAACTCATTGATAATAATACCATAATAATGGGGGACTTCAACACCCCCCACCTACAGCAATGGACAGATCATCTAAATAGAAAGTCAACAAGGAAACAATGGCTTTGAATGACACACTAGACTGGATGGACTTAACAGATATACTCAGAAAATTTCATCCTAAAGCATCAGAATACATATTCTTCTCCAGTGCACATTGAACATTACCCAGGAAAGATCACATACTGGGACACAAACCAGCCCTCAGCAAGTACAAAAAGATCGAGATCATACCATGCATATATTCAGATCACAATGCTATGAAACTCAAAATCAACCACAGGAAAAAATTTAGACACAAAAGAACATCCTACTAAAGAACGAATGGTGTAACCAATAAGTTAAAGAGGAAATTAAAAAATACATGGAAGCCAATGAAAATGGTAACACCACAGCCCCAAACCTCTGGGACACAGCAAAGGTGATCATAAAAGGGAAGTATATATCAAAACAGGCCTTCCTAAAGAACTAAGAAAGGTCTCAGATACACAACCTAACCTTACACCTTAAAGAGCTGGAAAAAGAACAGCAAATAAATCCTAAAACCAGCAGAAGACAGGAAATAATAAAGATTAGAACAGAAATCAATGCTATACAAACAAACAAAGAAAGAAAAAACAAACAAAACAAAGCAACACACACACACACACACACACACACACACACACACACAAATAAAACAGATCAATGAAACCAGGAGCAGGTTCTTTGAGAAAATTAACAAATTGATAACCCTCCCAAGCCAGTTTGATCAAAAAGAAAAGGGAAAGGAACCAAATAAATCAAGAATGATAGAGGAGAGATCACAAACAACACAGCACAAATACAAACAATAAAAAGAATATGAGCAATTATAGGCCAACAAAATGGGAAATATGGAAGAAATGGACAAATTCATAGACACATAAACTATCAGGACTTAAACAGTAAAGAAATCAAATTAGTAATAAAAAAAAATCTCTCAAAAAACAAGAGTCCAGGGCTGGATAGCTTTCCAGGGGAATTCTACCAAACTGTTCCAAAAACTAAAAATGGAAGGAAAACTTCCAAACTCATTCTATGAAGCCAGCATTACCTTGATTCAAAAACCAAACAAAGATCCAATAAAAAGGAGAACTACAAATTTCCCTGATGAACATGAATGCAAAAATCTCAACAAGATACTAGCCAACAGATCCAATAATACATTAAGAGAATTATTCACCATGACCAAGTCGGATTTATACATGGGATACAGGGCTGTTTCACTATCTGCAAATCACTGTGATCCATCACATCAATAAAAGGAGGACAAGAACCACATGATCTTAATAGATGCAGAGAAAGGATTTGACAAAATACAGCATTTTTTATTAATAAAACCCCTCAAGAAAGTAGGGGTAGAAGGATCATACCTCAAGATTATAAAACCTGTATAAGAAAGACCCACAGTTAATACCATCCTCACTGGGGAAAAACTGAGAGCTTTCCTTCCAAGGTCAGGAACATGACAGGATGTCCACTCTCACCACTGTTATTCAACATAATATTGGAAGTCTTAACGTCAGAAATCAGACAACACAAAGGAATCAAAGGCATCCAAATTGTCCAGGATGAAGTCAAACTTTCACTTTTTGCAGATGATATGATCCTCTATATGGAAAACCCAAAATATTCCACCAAAAACCCTCTCGAACTGATCCGTGAATTCAGTAAAGTCATAGGATATAAAATCAATGCACAGAAATCAGTTGCATTTCTATACACCAATAATCAATCAATCAATCAATCCCATTTACAATTGTACCAAAATCCATACCTAGGAATAAATATCTAGGAATAAACCTAACCAAAGAGGTGGAAAATCTATATGCTGAAAACTATAGAAAGCTTATTAAAAAAAAAAATGAAGACACCAAAAAAAAAAAAAAAAGGAAAAATATTCCATCCTCCTGGATAGGAAGAAAAAAATATTGTTAAAAACATCTATACCACCCAAAGCAATCTACATATTCTATGCAACCCCTATCAAAATAACACCAGCATTCTTCATAGAGCTAGAACAATCTTAAAATTTGTATGGAACCAGAAAAGACCCCAAATAGCCAAAGCAATCTTGAAAAAGAAAAACAAAGCTGGAGGCATCACAACCCCAGACTTCAAGATGTATTACAAAGCTGCAATCATGAAGACAGTATGGTATTGGCACAAAAACACTCAAATCAATGTAACCCAGAAATGGAACCACAAACATATGGTCAACTAATCTTTGACAAAGCAGGAAAAAAATATCCAATGGAACAAAGACAGTCTCTTCAGCAAATGGTGCTGGGAAAACTGGACGGCGATATGCAGGAAAATTAAACTGGACCACTTTCTTACACCATACACAAGAATAAACTTAAAATGGATAAAAGACCTAAACATAAGACAGAAAGCTATCAAAATCCTAGAGGAGAACGCAGACAAAAACCTCTTTGACCTCTGCCGCAGCAACTTCTTACTCAACACGTCTCCAGAGGCAAGGGAAACAAGCAAAAATGCGCTATTGGGACCTTACTGAAATACAAAGCTTCTGCACAGCATAGGAAACAATCAGAGAAACTAAATGGCAACTGATGGAATGGGAGAAGATATTTGCAAACGACTTATCAGATAAAGGGTTAGTATCCAAAATCTATAAAGAACTTATCAAAGTCAACACCCAAAAAGCAGATAATCCAGTGAAGAAATGGGCAAAAAACGTGAATAGACACTTCTCCAAAGATATCCAGATGGCTAACAGACACATGAAAATATGCTCAATCACTCATCATCAGGGAAATACAAATCAAAACCCCAGTGAGTTACCACCGCACACTCATCAGAACGGCCAACGTTAGCAACTCAGGCAACAGCAGATGTTGGCGAGGATGCAGAGAAAGAGGATCTCTTTGGCACTGCTGGTGCGAGTGCAAACTGGTGCAGCCACTCTGGAAAATAGTATGGGGGTTCTTCAAATTATAAATAGAACTCTCCCATGACCCAGCAATTGCACTACTAGGTATTTATCCAAGGGATACAGGTGTGCAGTTTTGAATGGGCACATGCACCCCAATATATATAGCAGTGCTATCAACAATAGCCAAAGTATGGAGGGAGCCTAAATATCCATCAATGGATGAATGAATGAAGAAGATACAGTATATATACACAATGGAGTATTACTTGGCAATCAAAAAGAATGAAATCTTGCCATTTGCAACCACGTGGATGGAACTAGAGGGTGTTATGTTAAGCAAAATTAGTCAGAGAAAGACAAGTATCATATGACTTCACTCATATAAGGACTTTAAGATATAAAACAGATGAGAGGTGCGTGGGTGGCTAAGTTGGCTAAGTGTCCGACTTTGGCTCAGGTCACGATCTCAGGATTCGTAGGTTCAAGCCCCTCATCAGGCTCTGTGCTGATGGCTAGCTCAGAGCCTGGAGCCTGTCTTGGGATTCTGTATCTCCCCCTCTCTCTGACCCTCCCCTGCTCACACTGTCTCTCTTTTGCTCTTTTAAAAATAAATAAAACATTTAAAATATTTTTTAAAAGATACAAAACAGATTACCATAAGGGAAGGGAAGCAAAAATAATATAAAAAAAAGGGAGAGGGACAAAACAGAAGAGATTCTTAAATATAGAGACCAAACAGAGGGTTGCTGGAGGGACTATCGGAGTCCAGAATGGGCTAAATGGATAAGGGTCATTAAGGAATCTCTTTCTGAAATCATTGTTGACTATATGCTAACTTTTATGTAAATTTAAATAATTAATTAAAATGAAGGAGAGCAAGAATCAAAAAGGAACAGAAACAACAAACAACTACACATGATATGTTCCTTAATGTACATTATCACTGATACCAGGGGCAAAGGGATGATCCCAACAACTAGGGCCAGTTGGGGAGGAAAAGATCACACACAAAATCGGAGCAATCAGGCTCTTTGGTGACTGAGTCAGTTAAGCATACAACACTTGATTTCAGCTCAGGTCATGATTTCACAGTTCATGAGATCAAGCCCCTCAGCGCAGAGCCTACTTGGCATTCTGTCTCTCCCTCTCTCTTTGCCCCTCCCCAGCTTATCCTCTCTCTCCCTCAAAAATAAATAGACATCGAAAAAAACTGAAAAAAAATATGAAGAATCAGAAATGGCATCTCACTCTACACACAGTGAAACCCAAAAATAATTGGGCAATGCCCTAAGAATTTTGAAGGAAACTTCCCATCATGAACTGTTATCTCCTACCAAAGTATCAATCTGCAAAGGATAAAATAAAGCCATGACCAGATATGCAAGGTAACAATGGAGTTAGTTCTGAAATGCAAAAAGGAGGCACCGCAAACTGGGACAACCAGCTGGTGTTGAGGCCCCTCACTTGGATGTGAGAACTGGGAGGTGTGTAGTTGCACTGAGCTGCCTTACACTCTAGAAAGTTCTCCTCCTTCATTCATACTCCTTCCCCCTCCAAGTCCCCAGTCCGACCACATCATTCCCTGGTGAGCATGGGAATAAACATCTCCCGACTCTTGAAATCATTACTTCCCCTTGACTTTCGGTCCTCTGCGTCCCCACCCTGCCAGATATAGATCCCTTTACAAGCTGACCCTTCCCCACTAGAGGTCAGTTCCTGGAGGGTTTTCATTTCCAGGGAACCAAGTAGTAGCTCGCAGTGAAGTCCTGAGTAAATATTTGATGGACAGATATACCGATGCATGGCCTTCAGGGAAATATACCGTTAGTCAATTAATAGCCACAGGGGAGGAAGACTCTTCATATCAAATGTGGATGCTTAAAAGAAAAAAAAAAAGAAAAAAAAGAACTTCATCCTAAATCTCCCCTCAGGGACAAAACGCCTGTATTTTCCCATTCGTTCATTCAACAAGTATTACTGAGCACAGTGTCTTCCCGTTACTACAGTTCATACGGTAGAATGGATAACGTCTTCTGTCATGTCATGCCTTTAATTATAGTTGAACAGAAAAGAATGTATTAAATCAGTAATAGAGGACCTACGTAACAACAGAAGAGATGTCACAATGCAGGACAATACCAGGGGTCGAAGTAGAATTCTAAACGATGAGTCCAGATTGGGGAGACCACTCAGGGCTGTAATAATCAAAGAAGGCTTCACGGAGGAGGTGTGACTTAAGCTCATCTTTCAGAAATAAGATTCAGAATTAGTAAAGAGAAGTGGGGCATTCCAACTGGGGAGCAAAGAGGATAAAACCGGGAACAACACAAGCTGAGTGCAGTAAAGAGACCGTGTCAAGAATCCTGCATGGGGAAACTGACTAGTGTAGACAGGGATTGAATGTTCGTCTCCCCTACAAATGCACCTGTTGAAAAACTAATGGCCAAGATAATGATATTAGGAGATGGGGCCTTTGGAGTATACTTTTATTTATTTTTTAAGTTATTTATTTATTTATTTAAGTAGAGTAGAGGAAGGGCAGACAGAGGGGAGGATGGGGAGAGAGGGAGAGAGAGGGAGAGAGAGGGGGAGGGGGAGAGAGAGAGAGAATGAATGAATGAATGAATGAATATCCCAAGCAGGCACTATGTTGTTATTACAGAGCCCAGTGCAGGTCTGGAATCCATAAACCGTGAGGTCACGACCTGATCTTAAATCAAGAGTCAGGTACTTTACCTGACTGAGCCACCCAGATATCCTGGACTAGTGCACCTTTAAGAGAGACCACAGAGACCGCCTTTGCCCCTACTGCCATGTGAGAACACAGGGAAAAGAGCAGTCTATGAACCAGGAAGCCCTGACCAAATACCAAATCTGCTGATGCCGTGATCCTGGACTTCCCAGCCCGCAGAACTGTGAGATATAAACTTCTATTGTTTATAAGACACCCAAGTCCATGTTACAGCACGCAGTATATGTTATTTGTATACACAATTGTTACAGCAGCACCAACTGACAAAGACGCATACTGGAGACCCCGGAATGCCACACCAAAAGGGTTCCTTCCAGTCTGTAATGGGAGCCATATGTGACGGCTTCTCCAAACTTCAATTCCTTATTATTAACCATACAGAACAAACAACTCCCTCCTCCACATTCCCACAACCTCCTGTACACTTTCCAATAGCAAACCCATCGCAGCAAATGATGGTCTGGTCACATAGCTGCCTTCCCCCAGAGACTGGGAGATCTTGAAAGGCAAGGCTGCCATTTTTACCATGACAGCTTGGCACCATGCCGTGAGCTTCCTGGCGGCCCATGGTATACTTGTTGAAGGGAGAGACTGAGAGGCTGATAGGGGCGATGCCACTCAGTGCAGGGAGGGAGATCGGATGCCCTTCCTGTGCCCTCTGCTTCTGCGGCCGCCTCCTTCCTCAGCCTAGTGCTATGAAAACTCTAGCCCTGGAGACAAATACGGACATTTAATGCTTTTCTCCCACAAAAACGTCAGCCCAGAATCAAAACCCAAAGTAACCCAGCAAGGCTGCGTGTCTGTGCTGTCCTTCGTGGACCATACTACTTCTGATTCTGAGGACAGCTGCCCAACCTGTCACATGCCTCCGTGCAATCAGCTCTTCCAATCTTGCACAACAGCTTAAGGCTCATGGACCTTTAACCCACCCACTTCTTGGCCCAGAAGAGCGGGCTCTCTCTTCGGCCTAAATATATATGACTTCTCAATAGTTTAGGCTTCAGCCTTAACTCCTGCCTTGGCAAATTCTGCTCATTTAGCATTCGTCAATTCCTGATCCCTCACACAAAGGCCATTTAGCATTCGGAGCCAAGCATCTGCCTTCTATATTCCGGAGCCATTTGCTCTGACCTGCTCAGAGTACTGCCTACTTCTGGGAAGTGACAGGAGCTACATAAAAATTCACGCTGTGCTGGGGAGGTGACCAGATGAATTTTCTGCATCTCTAATTTCTGTAATTACCACTTGGGGAATATGATCTACATTCAGTTTTATTCCTAGAAGCTATGCCACAAAAGTCTTTTGAAAAAACCCTCAAAGATTACTCCATTACCTTGTTTTCCCTTCCATAACAAACACAGAGCTTCAAGCAGTTACAGCTTTGTGAGTTTCATCCTGAAATGGCACCCCCGCCAAATGTAATTAAGATGAGGAACTCTGTTTTGTTTCTCCTTCACCCTCAGCTCAGAATCGCTCTGTATTTCTTCCCTATGAATCAGGAAACAGCTGGTACACCCGTTCATCCTTTTAATTTCTTTCAGCTTATGTTCAAGCTGGGAAGGCCTTCTAAGAATGATCTCTTGGTAAATAAATAGTTCTCTGGGCTTACACTTGCAGTAATCTACTGAGCAGTTACTTTGGGGCTGGGGGGTAGGGGTGTTGGGTAAGGTGTTTCTTAGAAAGAGAAAATGACATGTGGTTTTTGCCCTTGAGCAGCCCAGGAGGGAAGGCGGACATAAATGGGAAATTAGAATGTTATGTTCTAAGTGTCGCGCAGAACTATCCACACTGCACTGGGGAAACCCAGTTGACAAAGCCTTGCTACATCTAGGGGACATTAGAGAAGCTTTTCCAGAGGAAATAAGATTTCCTCTGGGTCTTGGCACAAGGGATTGCTGGGCAAGAATGGGCTTTTCATGCCAAGCAAAGAGGTCAGGCATTTGTACAAAGGTATCAAACCACTAGGGATATATGTGAAAAAATGTAGTGATAATCAGCTAATGGAAAAATGATGTTACTCGTTTCAGTGTGGGTCAAGGGGGATGAGATTTCCTTCCCGTGGCTCTTTCTCGGTCAGCCAGCTCCCCTTAGAGCAAAGGGCTTAATGCTTTAGTTCTAGGTTTTGAAATTCACATTTGTAAAGGCTGTGGTTCGTGAGGTGCTCATGACCATTTGCAAAGGCAAACACCAGCTTGTCCTGTTGTCCTGTATAATTGACAATGGTGTCCCCTCTTGTTCTCAGACATCTCTATGTCTAGAAATAATTTGGCTCTTCCACTTATTTGAGGAAAAAAACCCCATAAAATATGTGTGTGACCAAGAGATGAGGACATTCTCTCGGGAGATCCAATCATCTTATTTCATAAAACAAGAATGGCCTCCTATCTTCTGAAAGTCAGGCACCCTTTCTGAGATAGATTACTTGTAGGGAGTAGAATGGATTCAATGAATGCCCAAGAGTTTCCCAAGCACATCATTCTCCAGTCAGAGATGTTTCCTTATTCCTTGGTACTAAAAGACAAAAACCTTACCTCTTCTCTTACACCTAGCATCATTTCTCACAGGCCAATACACCATCTAGGGCTTTTAGGAAATTCTGTAGCAGGTGACTCACTGGAAGAAAGTCTTTTTCCAATGGGTTTTATACCCAACAAAATGATTTTCATTTGTGGCTAAGTCAAATATAATTCTCCCTCTCTTCAACTGGAAAAGTAGATGGAATGTATTGGGGATTCATGACTGACCTCACAGAAGATGAGAGACCGCATCTTTGTAGTGTCACCACTGGGTTTGAGGGCTCTGGTTCTAAAATTTGACGCAACAATGTATACTTATTGTGCCAGGACTTGTACTAGGATATGGAAAAGACAATGAAAAATAAGCTATCCCATTTATTCTTGAATCTATCAGGAAAGGTTGGATTTTGCTGCAGTAACACACAACCCTAAATTCTCAGACAACAAAGGTTTATTTCTCACCCAGACTCCATGTCCACTATAATTCAGATAGAAATTCTGCTTAGATCTCACACTGGAGCCTACACCAAAGCACTAGCACTATGTGGCACATTGTTTCTATGAGAGAGGGAAAAGAATGTGGTGAAGCACACGTTAACTCATGGCTTCCACCAAGAAAGAATATCATCAACCAGTCATATGGCCGCATTTAAGTTAGAGAGAGAGGAGAATAACAATCCTACCATATGCTTCAAAGACAAAAGAGAGGAAATAATTGTGAACAGATTTAATGACTATGATGGCCAACAAAGAGGTTACTCTCTTGGGAAAGGAAGATAGACAAGGCACTCAGTCACACTGTCCTAAGTTTGCTAAGAGACTCGTATAGAAATTGGCTTGTGGTTGAAACTCAAGATAAAATTTTCTGGTCTTAAGGAACGAATAGCAGGTAAAGACCACAGGAACTTAACATGAATGTACATACAGAGTCAATATGAACACCACAAATATAATTTCCAATATACAGGGGACTTTGGATACCACATAGATCCCTTGTTTGATTGGTATGGGATTTACAGTTCCTGCATCATCCTGAATAGACTGTGGAGTTCTCCATTCCCCTTCCAAATACAAATATGTCTAAGAGGAAGATTAAAAAAATAAAGTTTAGTGAATGTAACTGAGCTCTATAAAAAGAATAGAAATACTTAGATTAAAAAAAAATATGGGGCGCCTGGGTGGCTCAGTCAGTTAAGCCTCCGACCAGCTCAGGTCAGATCTCATGTTCGTGGGTTCGAGCCCCATGTCTGGCTCTGTGCTGACAGCTAGCTCAGAGCCTGGAGCCTGCTTCCAGTTCTGTGTCTCCTTCTCTCTCTGCCCCTCCCTTTTTCATGCTCTGTCTCTCTCTGTATCAAAAATAAATAAAACATTAAAAAAATTTTTTTTTAAAGTATACGTCTAGAATGATGAGTTCAGGAGTTAATGGTGAGACACCCAAGGTGATATTAAAGTAGGATATGGGTCCTATTGGAAAGACATACAATTGCCTAGAATAGTAACATCCATGCAAGGATAGGACTCATAGTCTAGAGCTAAGTGGAGTAGGAAGCCTTGTTCCAAACCTTGCACCTTGCATAAAGCAAGGATACCAAATGGCAGTAGATTAGAAAAACTCAATACTCTGGCCTAGGAAAGTGGTAGGGAATCTCTTCTCTTGACTTTGAGATTGGACTAAAAGTTTCCTATTACACATTAAAAAAACCCTCAAATGTACATACACCACATAATATACAGGTGTGATATCCTAATATAGATTACCCATGTTGTATGAAAATTCTAAAGCAGTTGAGTTAATGTGGGAATTGGTCCTGATATAATAAAATCCAACATGGGGTCCTGGTTGAAGAAAATTCACATTTCATCTGAAAGTATTTTTTTGTTTAGTGCATATGGATTTTCTAAGGAGAAAAGGAGGAAGGGGGGGAGCTGATTCACTCAACATAAAACTTGTAAACCTATAAACCATAAAACATATAAACCTACCTACCATAAGGAAGAATTGATGCCAAATGAAGTGGAATTTGTACTCTGCCTAAAAACTTAGGTAATAAGTTTCAAGAAATTATAAAATAAACGTGTTCCTAATGATAAAAACAAAGTTAAAGGAAAACAAAAACAGTGAAAGAAGAGAATACTGTAAGAAGAGACTAAGCAGAACCAAAAAGAGCTTGTAGAAATACTAGTATTTAAAAACCCAAATAAATGGCCAAATAGAAAACAAAAAGATGGCAGATTAAAATCCAAATATATCAGTAATGGTACTAAATGTAAATGAACAAAATATTTCAATTGTAAAATACCAAGCTTATCAGATTAGATATTTACAATCTCAGCCTCATTATTTGCTATCCATGGGTCATAAAGACATAGGGTTTGAACATAACATAGAAAAATATATACATGCAAACACCAATGAGAAGAGGTCCAATGGCATTATTACTGACAAAGTATACTCTAAACAGGAAATGTTAAAGAGAAAAATGGGTATTTTGTAACTATAAGGAGGTCAATCAAAACTTTATAAATGTTTGTGCAGCTACTAATGTAACTTCAAGAAAATAAAGTAAAAATGTGCAGAATTCACTTCATACCCATTAGGATTGGTACTATTTTAAAAAAAGAGAGAAAGTAACAGGTATTTTCAAGGTTGTGAAGAAATTACAACACTCATACACTGTAAAATAGTGTAGTTACTATAAAAATTTTAATTTTGCTAGATTATATGGTGTTACCATATAATCTAGGAATTCTGTTTCCAGGTATAGAGCCAAAAGAATTGAAAGCAATGTCTCAGATATTTGTACACCCATGTTTACTGTAGCTTTTTTCACAAAAGTTAGAAGTAACTCAAGGGTCCATGGACTGACCAAAAGATAAAATGTGGTATGTATATACAATAAGATGACGAAGAAAATTCTGACATAAGTTACAACCCTGATGAATCTTCAAAACATGCTACGTGAAATGAGTCAGTAACAGAAAGATAGACATTGTACAATTCCATTTATATAAAGTACTTCAAGGAGTCAAATCCAGAGACACAAAAAGTAGAATAATGGTTGCCAAGGGCTAGGGGAAGGAGGAAATTGAGAGTTATTGTTTAATGGATATAGAGTTTTGGTTTTGCTTCAGAGATTGGTTGCACAGCACTGTGAATATACTTAACCCTCCTGAACTGTATGTTTAAAAATCTCTCATAGGGCTATAATACCTGAAGGTACAGCTGGGGGCAGATCTACTTCCAATGTGATTATTGGCAGGACTCAGTTCCTTACCAGCTGTTGGGCTTAGGGTTTCTGTTCCTCTCTCATTGTTGACTCATTGCCATGAGGACTCCTCCATAGGGTAAACTTATATTTGACCATGAAGCAAGTAGTGATATATTTTAACAATTGAAAAATAGAGTATATTTTCTTATCATGGTGGAAGTTAGAAATCATTAACAAAAGATAACTCAAATATTTTCAAATGTTTTGAGATTGAGCAATATACTTCTAAATACCACATAGGTCAAAGGGAAAAAAACCCAATGAATTTAAGAAAATATGTTAAATGCATTATGATGAAAATAGAACATATGAAGCCTTGTGAGGTATAGCTAAAATAGTGTTGTGATTTAATTTAAAGACAAAGAAAAATCTTGGATTAACAGCTAAATTACCATTGCAAAGTAAAAGTGGAACTTCTCTTTCTGGTAATAGATTTAGCTTGGTATGTGGGCTAACTTCTACTGTTGACAGTTAAAATAAATGATAATATATAGAAAATATGCTTTTTGAAAATGTCTAAGAGGCAAAAAGGAAAAAAGATTTTATTTTATCAGTACCAAATCTTAGTAAAGGTGGAGACTCAGAGATGCAAGAGGTACATGGAAGTTGCTTCTGCCTTGAGGGCATTCATCAAATCTAATAAACTTTAGTCTAAGTATTCACGGGATCCTACGTATAAGGACTAGAAGATAAATCCCAGACCTTTCCAAGGTAGTAAATCTAAGAGGTAAATCTCCCATAAAGCTGGGCTACACCCCAAAGAGCTATACTTTCAATATAGGACAGCCAGCAAGTAAACTACTTGCTGTTGATACGCAGCCACAATTCATGGCCAAGAAAATTCAGAATCATCTCCAACCATTGGCCTTTTAAAAATATCATTATTAAAGAAACCTAAGCTGGTAGTACTCATGAATTTATGGCAAGGAAAAGCCAGTTTGGTCCAGTGGAATGCATCTTTACCATAATTCTCAAGGAATTTCCAGAAATAATTTCTCCAAGGAAAATCTACACTGAATGCAAAAGAGTTTTAACAACACAAGAAAATGATGCTTCAGGAAAAAATTAACAGAAGAAGAACTCAAGTGTTTCAGATATTGGTATTATCAACAAACAGAATTTTAATAATTATGTCTACTATTCTTTACATCATAACAAAGTTTGATATATCTACAGGAAACAAGAAGAATATAACCAAGTAGGTATTTTTCACCCCAGAGATCTAGAAATAACAAATAGAATAACTTAAGTTCAAAATGTCAATTTGATAGCAAATTAATTTAACTGCAGAGTTAATGAACTTGGATTCTCAAAAAATTTGTCTATGATGCAATATGGTGTATAAAATGGAAAAGTAAGAGTGAACTTAAAGGAAAGAATAGTAAGTTCTAAAATATACATTTGTAATTACATTTCATGGAAATAAGGAAAAAGAGCATTTGGTAGTGGCAATATGTAAAAGTTTAACAACAGGATACTTGTCACAACTGTTAGATTTTCTTTTTGTCTTTAGTGTCTTATAATTTTTCTATTCTGTATCTTTGTATAGATTTCTTTCTGTGTACCCTGTTTGGGATTCATAGGAAACAAACAAAAACAAAAAAAACCCCTATCAACAGCCACAGGAAAATTATATAGTATCCTCTAGGAGTAAAGGACTGACAGTTGAAATCTTACCAGTACAAATGAATACTAGAATATACTGGAGTGGTTTTTTTAAGAAAAAAACTTTTCTAATGTTTGAGAGAGAGACAGACAGACAGACAGACAGAAGACAAAGTGGAAGCAGAAGAGGGGCAGAGAGAGATGGAGACACAGAATCCATAACGGGCTCCAGGCTCTGAGCTGCCAGCACAGTGCCCAATGCAGGGCTTGAACTCTCAGATTGTGAGATCATGACGTGAGGCAAAGTTGGAAGCTCAACCGACTGAGCTACCCAGGTGACTGAGCTACCCAAGTGACTGAGCCACCCAGGTGTTCCTACTGGAGTGTTATCTAGGTGCTGAGAAATAATAATGTCCAACATGGAAAATATTTGGATTGGTATGGAATTCTAACAGTAAGATAAAATGCAGTATCTTCAAGAAACAAGGACTGAGAAAGTATGCCATTACTGATATTCACTATAGGATATTTTAAAGGCTGGTCATTGGATTGAAAAGAAAGTGATCTAAAATGGAAAGCTTGAAGTGTGAGAAGGGAAGAAGAGATAGATGTGGGAAATCTAAACAAATGTTGACTATAAATGGCATTTCACTTAGAGAATGGTGGTAGGTAATAGAGTTAAAAAGGTCTAAGAACTTGCAAGGGAGATGGTGATAGTATTGGTTAAATACAGATTTGATAAGCTAAATCTGGATGTTGTGATCTATAGCTTAACCATTAAATGAATAGAAATACAATGTGTAACTTTCAAACAAGCAAAAGGACAAAAAATAAGAAAAAAAAATCCTTAAAGCAAAAGTAAATGGAGACAAAACTAACAAAATGGAGAACACAAAATATGGTATTATGTAATAAATCCAAACATGAATATTTGTGTTAATTGTAAATGAACCAAGTACTCTACTTAAAAGATGAAGATTATTATACTCAATTTATAAAAAGAAATCCAAGCACAAATTTTTTGTACAATACCTAAGATAAAAGGATATATAAAGGTTAAAGGTTAAAAAATAAAGATATACCATGCTAACAAAAGTCAGAAGAAAAATGTGTATATATATATATATATATATATATATATATATATATATATATATTAATATCAGGCAAAATGAACCTGAAGGCAAAAAGATTTGCTTTGTGCTTTAGATTTATGCTATCATTGCATAATAAAAGCTCAATTTACCAAGAAGATATAACAAATTAGAACATATATGTACATAGTAACACAGCCTCAAAATAGATGATGTAAAAAACGAAATAATTGCAAGAAGAAATAAGCAAATCCACAATTACACTAGGAGATATTAACACATCTCTATCAAGAACTAATGAGACACAAATAAATAAAAAACCAAAGCTGTAAGAATTCAGAATATTTGGTTAACAAGTTTGACTTAATGGATATTTATAGGATGGTGTGCTAAAAATTGCAGAATACTTATTTCAATCAAGCATGGAATGTTCACAAAAATTAGCCATATACTGGACATCTCTTCACAAATTTCAACAGATTAAAACTGTACTCTCTAACTATAGTGCAAACAAAGCTAGTAGACAGTAACAAAAAGATACCTGGAAATTTTTCTACATGTTTGGAAATTTAAAAATACCTCTCTCAATAGCCCAGGTGTCAAAGTGGAAATCTTAAAGGGTATTAAAAACATTTTCAGCTTAACCATGACAAAATGGAATGCAATTTCAGAGGCACTTAGAAATTTATAGCTTTGAATCCTTGTAGCAGATAAAAGTGAAGTTAAAAATTAATGAACAAAAAATCCTTCTCAAGATATTAGAGGGAAAAAAAGAACCATAAAACAAACCTAAAGAAAGTAGAATAAAATCAAAGAAAGAATTTAATAAAATACAACAGGCATAAAACAGAGGATTAATGAATCCAAATATTGGTTTGTTGAAAAGCTAATAGATAAGCCTCTAGCAAGACCAATCTGGCAAAAGAGAAATAAAGCACAACCAATATCAAAATGAAAGAGGCTACCACTGCAGATGCTGCCGATATTAAAAAGATAAGTTATTCTAAACTTTGTGTGAATAATTTACAAAGTTTTGATGAAATTCAAAGAACTACATAATTTACTAAAACTGTCTTTGACCTGGGAGGCAAGCTCAGACCAAGACTCAATTTCTCAAGCCCAATTCTAAATTCCCTGAAGAGAGAATTTAATCGCCCCTCTCTTTAGTCCAGCAACCATACCAGACACAATTAAGACCCGAGTCTGGATTGCTTTGCAAAACACATCGGCCAGGGGTCAATACTGGGGGAAGTGTAAAAGGAGAGTTCTCAGAGAAATGGGGTCATTGTGGGGGGCAGACATCCCAAAGGAAAAGTACAAGTATTCAGGACTTACCTGTATCTATCTATCTAAACACATTACCAGTTTTTACTCATTTGTTCCCCATCTATAGACTTCTTTAGGGCAGTTCTTAGCAAAGTACTAGAAGGGGATGGAGACCTGTCTACTTTCACTGGAAAAAAAAAACGCTCCCGTGAATCCACTTAATCTTTGAGATTGGAGATTTTTATCTCTAAAATGGGAATAGCAAAACTTTATACCTGAAGGAAAGAACTTGGACCAATAATACTGAGATTCTTTTTTTTTAGATCTATGATCACATCTGAAACTTCCATATATTTCTATGTGATGTATATATATTTCAGCAAGATTTATTTTTATTAAAAATTTATCATTAAAACTTATTTGTGTTTTTTCGGCTACATGTAGGTAGAGCTGACAAAAACTGTATATATTTAGGTGTACAAAGTGATGATTTCATATAGGTATACATTGTAAAATCATTACCATGATCAAGTTAATTAACATGTCCATGACTTCACCATAGCTTTTGCTTTTGTTCTTATTTTGGGGGATGAGAACACTAAGATCTACTCTCTTAGCAACTTTTCTCAGTATATGATATGATCTATTACATTAGATGCTTGAGCTTAGTCATCTTTTAACTGAAATTTTGACCAACACGTAAAAACATATTTTACTGGACACACATATCTCGAAGATTGAACTGAATTGAGCTGCATCACAGTGGCATTTTCTAAGCTGCTGGGGGTGTGCCCAGTGTGCCCAATGCTGGCCTCCATCTCTGATCTCTCATGCCCTCGGCACAGTCTTTAGGATGTGCTCACTCTACCTAGGAAGGACTGTCTTTTCTAGAAGAATAAGAGTGTTTTCTTTGTGCCCCTTCTATTCCTTTGTCCCTTTTTACTAGTTTGTGGAAAAGTCTGATTCTCCAATGGCAATAAAGCTCACAGATATTAGATAGATCCTCTCAATCATTATCCTTTCGTCATGCAAATCTGATGATGTTATTTTCCTTTTGAAAACACTTTGTGGTTTGACTCCTAAAATGTTACTCCACAGACTTGGGTGGTTTGAGAAATATCACATTTTTTAAAATCCAATTAAGTCCAATTCTAAGCCCCTATTGTTACAGCTGGCAGGAAATTCAATCAGTGTGCTTAATGGAGGTTCTCCTCTTTCCCTAGAGTAGCCCCAGAAGCCAGCAAGTGAGAAGTCCAATCTCTATTCTCTTCCCGGCAGAGGGACTCTCTCCCCCTCTCCCTCCTACCCAGGATAATGAGCATAATCTCATCCAAGACATGAGTCTTTGAACAAAAAATAATGCACTTCTTCCAATAGCTTCTCCTTGGGCCCTGCCAATGCCCCAGAGTAAGGAAAGAGAAAAGCTCAGGCTACCTTCTGGAAACAAGAGTGGGGTAGGGTAGAGTAGTATTAAAAGGCAAATGCAAATTAATAATCACACTAAGTCATTTTCCCACACCCTCCAATACTCTTTCTTTTTTCTTATAGAATAGAGTTCAAATCATAGCCAGACTTCTAAGGCCTTCATAACCTGGATTCTGTCTACTTTCTGGTCTTTCTCTCCCTCTCTCCTTCTCTCCTTCTTCAACCCTGCAGAACTAGTACTAATTCTATATTCTTCTAAGCCAGTTTCACGTTTAAGCAACTAATGTGGCCCCTATCTCCCTAGAAAATACTGTTCATTCATGTACAAAGATTCGACACACAGATTATCCCTTTGAGGAGACGTGTCCAGACCTCCCCAGGCAGGAATGATCACTCTCTGCTGTAGACCCCACTGTACCTTCTAATGTTTCAGTACACTTTTTAACATAGACACCGGTCTTCTTCTACTACCCCCTAAGTCTTTGAGGAGAGCAATTATGTCTATTTACTTCTCCATCCCAGTTTCTGGCCCATGCCTGGCTTATAGTTAGTGCCCCATAAATTAACAGAAGTCGAGAACCAAGAACAGACACATTAGAGAACCAGCATGGTGGGACCTACAACATGGTCCTAGACACCTCTGAGGTGTTGTGTGTCTGTGTACACATTGTATCACCATCTTCAAAGTAGAATCCTTTTATATGTAGGAGACACATTCCAACTATGGTTATGCCAGGATCTATTTTTTTCTTTCATCATATTTGGCCTTAAAATACTTGCCATTTATGATTTAAGTTTTCAACCTACGTTTCCCAGAACTACCGTTGGAGGTCTCATCAAGAGTCTGAAACAGAGGTTTCCAACTAGTAAACCAATCGTTGAAACAGAAACAGCCTACAATATATTTATTTTTAGGTCTGGGTTTGAACGTTCTTCAAGAGTCACATCTGCTCATCTCTTTAAGGCATATAAGTCTATATCCCCTGATCAAAGTTAGCTTTCCATACAAGCTGGTTGGTCACTAAATTCTTCCCAAGCTCAAGCCAAGACTTAGTCTAGGGGCCAGGCATGTGCTTGTGCATACCTGTGTGTTAGATGGAAAATAGCGCAGGGAGTAGAGGCAGAGAACAGGACAAGATGCAAGAGAAGTACCAAAAGAAACTGGAAATGGTCAGTTCTGCGTCCACCTTGTGGCTAGCCTGCCTTTGGTCTAGAGCATGTTTGTTTTCTGTTGACAAGGTACCTGTCCAAGTGGAAATTTGCCAGTATCAGAGGGTCATCCGACCTTCCAATCCACCCGCATACAGTAAGTCACCTACATACAGGAAGTGCTTTAATAAATTCAATTCTGTCCAGTTGAACAAGTAATTATTTTCAACATCTGCTGACTTGGGCTACGTCCCTAGAGCTACAGGGATGATACAGATAGCATCTGTACTCTTAGGGAGCACACAGGTTAGTGAAGACAGACGTGAGGACCGATCCTATGAAATAAGATAGAACTATGCAGAGGGTCATGTGGGGATTCACAGGAGGGGCATTTGGCCCAATCTGGAAATTCAGGATAGACTTTCCAGAAGAGGTACTATATCTGGCAGAAAAAAAAGGCAGCCAGGGCCCACGGTGGGGATGGGGGTTGCCTAGGAGAATAGGGTAAAGAATAGATTATATAAGATATAACATGTTAAGAATTTAAACTTTAATCCAAAGTCAATGGGGATCCCTGGAAGATTTAAGTTGGGAAATGAAGTAATTAAGCCTGAATTTTAAAAAGCTGGTCTGTTTCTCTAAGTAGATACCTTAAACTATGTGAAGACAGTTTAAGAAGTGCAAGATTAAATGTTTGTATGCTCTGGTCTCTCAGTGCTTGTGTGCTTCCAGAAAATTTGAAGTGTTCTTTGTCTTCCCTTATTTCATCTGCTTTCTTATTCCAGACCCTGAGATAAAGTCACTTGGCCAAAGACAATCAAAAGCTTCCAAAAGAAAAATAAAACCCAAGGCACTCAACTTTCAAGCTGGTGAGTCAATAGGTCATTTGGAAATTTACCAGACCCTACAGGAAGTGTGTTCTAATTCTTTCTATACTCAGTTCTCATGCCAGTTCTGCTCCAAATTTTTAAAAAGATTTAGGGTCTATCATTGTGGCGTTTTGTCACCATAGTAAAAGTACCTTTATAGATTATTTTTAATGGATGCCAGTTCTGGCAAATTGGTTCAGCATCTGTTTTCCATTAAGGTTTACACGAGTGATTAGCAGACAGGATCCCAATGAGGAAAGATTATGGGGCTTATTTACAAGGGTGTCACATTTTAGCTTACCTTCAAGGTGTGGTTTTTACCTCCACTGCTAGTTCTGAGTTTGAGGACATTCTGGCTCTCCCCAAACCCCAAATTCAAGCAGCTAAATACTGCTTGCAAGAGAATTTCCCAGTGGGTTCCTTTCTGTAAACCATGAAGATAAATCAGTAGGAGTATGTGTGTTTCCAGGGCGGGATCTTTCTCTGCAATGGGAGAGCAGGGAAAGGAACCTCATTTTCTCTTTGCTTCCCAAACCCCAGGCGGGCCAAGGCATATGATTTGTTAATGCCAGAGGCTCTTTATGAGGATTTTTAATCCTCTTTGGGTTGAGTACCTTTCCCTTTGTAAGAATTTTGAGAGTATAATTGTCAGACTAGAGAAGTGTGCCCTCTAAGCTTTCCTACCCCTCACGCTGGCCCTGCTAGGCCCCATCTTTTGCTCCCTGGTTACCCCCAGACTCCTCCCAGGTCTGTCCTAAGCAACCCTTGATGATCCAAAGGTGTTGCCTTTTTCTCTCCCAGTTCAAATTTCGAGGTTGGTTGGAAAATTTATTCCTGCTAACCTATTAATGGCTAGCAGTGTTTTTATACGATTCCTCCTAGAGATATTCATATTTTTTACTAGGACCAGATTGCCCTCATTTAAAGAAATAAAGCTGCAAAGATTGTGGCAAAAGTCATTTATTTTCCAAAGCAATTTACTTTCGTTCCTTCATTTGGCAAATAGCTACGGTATTAAGTTACTACTGTGACAAAGGCACTTGCCTAGGAGTTGGGGAACAGCTCCCAGATGGAACAGACATAGATCTTGTTTTTAAGCAGCTTACAGCTTGAGTAAGTAGCATAGAGTTTCAGACTGGAGGCACCAAGCCGGTGGGGTTCTTGGTAAAGGCTGCAGCTAAGCATGTGAACAAAAGCCTGCACATCATATGTGCTCAGTGAGATCTTTTGGAGAATGAAAGAGACCAGAGACCAGAGACCAGTCAGGCTTCGGATTCTTCTGCAATCTTTCAAAGAGAAGTGGAGGGGAAGAGTCCATTTTGGAACTAGAAGTTCAATATGACCCTGGTAAGGCAAAAACACCTGGCTTAGCTAGTGCTTCTGAAAAGTAAAGGCGGGAGAGAGACTACATGTTAGACAGAGAGGAAACATCAGGGGCGCCTGGGTGGCTCAGTCATTTGAGCAACCGACTCTATTTTGCTTGAGTCATGATCCCAGGGTTGTGGGACTGAGCTCCACACTCAGCTTAAGTGTGCCCTCTCTTTCTCTCTAAAATAATTAAAATTAAAATTAAAATAAAAAAACTTCAAAGTCTGTAGCTGGGAGGTGGGAAGGAAAGTGTACTGAAGTCTTTGAAACCTTAACTGGAAATGCAGAGTTTCTGGCTAATAGCCAAGATGAGGCGTCTAACAACAGCGAGTGATCAAGTTCATCAGAATGGGAGTAAACTGAGCCAAAAAATGATGTTTAGCTAGATTTCTTTAAAATTCAGATGATTTTTCAGTTTCTTTTAAAATGGTAGCATTCACAGGGGTGCCTGGGGAGCTCCGTCTGTTAAGGGTCCAACTTTGGTCCAACAGCTTGTGAGTTCAAGCCCCACATCAGGATCTGTGCTGACAGCTCAGAGCCTGAAGCCTGCTTTGAATTCTCTCTCTCTCTCTCTCTCTCTCTCTCTCTCTCTCTCTCTCTCTCTCTCGGCCCCTCTCCTGCTCATGCTCTCTCTTCGTCTTTCAAAATTAAACATTAAAAAAAAAAGCATTCACAATATATAATGAAAAACTATGTAGCTATTGAAATCAGACACATTATGACTAAAAACATGTGCATTGAATCATGTAAAATATACTAAAATATTAACAATGGTTATCCCTAGGTCGTAGAATTATGGGTGATTCTTAAATAATGAGTGTTTAAATAAGGAGTTTTAACATTAAAAAAACCCATGTTTATTCATCTTTGAGAGAGCATGAAAGGGGGGAGAGGGGGCTCCTGATTTTTAACTATTTTTACTCTGAACACGTATGACTATACACCAACCAGAAGAGGGATAACACTCAATCAGATCAAAATTAAAGCAAACCAAGGAAGTGTGACAAGAGAAAGACCACAGGAAAATATACCCACTATTCCCAGGGGCTGGCTTTGGGACATATAATACGCAATGAAAACAGGCTTCCATTCCTTTCTACTCTGGCTGTTCTCCAGACTTTCTAAAACGGACATTCAATCCACATAGCATGATCACACTTTGTACAGAGTACAATTGCACAACTGTATAACATACTTTTGATAGATGACATATAGAAGAAATCTGTCCAACTATCCAGCGCTACTGTTCCAGCTTTGGCTCTCAGCTTTTTAGCCCTTTACACAATTTCAAATGCGTCTTAAAAATAAATATTTCTTTCCTATGGAGCTTTCACCACTTTAGTTGTGTATTTGAAAATTGGTGAGCCATGAAGAGGTCATTTGAAATCTGAGATTTCAATTCCTATGTCTGTCATACGGTAGTGATTGGACCTGTTAATATTTAAAAGCTGTCAATCTGGCATATATTTTCATTTGTGAAAACCAGACTGATGGATGAATGTCACCATTTATCCCATTTAGTGGGGTTTCCTTGGATCAAACCAACATCTCCAGAGATCAAAAGGTTTATAACCCAAATCCTAGAAAATTTTGTATAACATTTATTGGCTTTTTAAAAATGACAATTCTGTCCCTTAAGCCAGTAGGAAATGGAGTTCACAGTACTGTTTTAGTAGAGTTGCCATGTTCCCAAGGGGCTACCAGCCTCTACATTGCACAGTCACTGGACCTGGGCTACCAGTGGCCCTGACGGTCAGCAGCCAGCCAAGTGACATGGATGGTAATGGATGGTAAGGAAATTGCTCTTTCTTCATTATCTCACCCATTTGTTCTGCTCATTTTTCTTTCTCTTTCCCCATCTAGCACCCTCTTCCCCTTCTTTTCTCCTACTCACAATTTTCTCTTTTTTCCTCTCAAGCATTGAGTTGTGTCTACCACACCTCTCACACACACAAATGAGGAAGATATATTGGAGCTCCTAATTCCCAGTACCTCAGGATATGACCTTATTTGGAGATAAGGTCTATCAGAAGCATTGAAGTTAAAATCAGGTCATTAGGGTGGGCCCTAACTTAATATAACTAGTGTCCTCATAAAAGGAGACACTGGGACCCAAGGAAAAGGATGTTAAGACTCAAGAAGAATGCCATCTTTTGTCAAGGAATGCCGAGGCCACCAGAGGCAAGGAGAGGGACACGGAACAGAACCTTCCCTCACAGCCCTCTAAAGAAACCAACCCTGCTGGTCCCTCGATTTCAGACTTCTAACCTCCCAAACCATACCGTTTGGTTGTTCAAGCTGCTAAGTTTGTAGTATTTTGTTTCAGCAGCTCCAGGAAACAAACAGATCTGACTCCTGTCCCAAGCTCTTGATTTCTCATGTTCCATGCCCCCTGTTTTTCCCCCCTATTTCTTTCCTCTAACCTTTCTTGTCCTAGGACTACCTTTATTTCTGTCCTCTGCTTTGGGTGCAATAGCTAGTCAGATATGTGGTCATTGTCTTCACTGAAATAATTCAGATCCTAGTGAACCTCCAAAGAAAGGGAAATCTTGTTTGGAGAACCCTTGTATTGGTCATTGTGTCTTGGGATACTTTACGCTTTAGCCATTACAAGAGCCAGTATGTCTGCTTTATTTCCAAAATTTTGACTCTGGGTAGTGTTTAGTGCCCATCCAAATGCACATTTGGACAAGTACCTTCTAAGAACTGAGTGCATGCAGAACATTCTTTTCATCAAATAGAATTGAATTCTGTTCTCTGTATGTACCGTCAATGATTAGTCATTGTCTGTGATAATCAAGCACCTCTGTGCTGTTTTACTTTCTGCCCATTTAATAATTAAATAGACTGTTTCATGATGACAGGAATTGATTTTGATCTTGGCAGTCAGAATTGCATACGAGATCACTTTGATGTAGAAACCCGTCAAGACTATAGATGAAAGAAATCCAAAGAAACATATCAGACAACCTAGAAAGCGGTACTTTCCAAGAAGTACTGTGTTCCAAGTTATCCATCTTGATTTTAGAAGCCAAATTCCCAGTCGGGATTAGATTGAATTACTCCAGTGACCCAGACAATAAATTTAACCTTGTTTTCTTTGGTGGACCAGAGGGAGGAACATCAGTAGGCTGTTATCTCTGAAAATGATACACCATGTCCTAAGATCCTGTAATTTGTTCAGTCTTCATTTTGAAGGTCATTTATGCTTAATACCCATCTGTTTTGGAGGAATTTTAACAATTTGAGGGCAGCTACTTCTACATACAACACGAGCACATGTGGATCCACTGTCCCTGAAGGCCACCTCAGAGCTTCTTGCCAAGGGTCATCTACCTGATGGCACTGCTGTCATACTTGTCCTAAGGAATTATTTATCATGAAACCTAGCAGTAAGGGTTCACATCATCACGGCTAGTATGTAAACTAATTTTAAATGCCCTTCTGGGTTATGTTTTGTGAAGTCTACCTACCAAGCCTGCCTCACTGTTGAGCAAACTGTTTATGATCATCTAAGTGAGGCTCTGTTGCTCACTTCCCACTGAATACCACTTACACAGGCCAAGGCTTCACGATCAGGCAGACCTGGGTTTTAGGTCATACCCTCCTGGTCACACTCACTTAACCAGAGTCCCAAATTCCTCTTCTGTGTGTAACTCAGGAAGATGGGGAATGATATACAGAATTACACTACTGTCTCAAGTGGGCAGATCCAAGTAAGGGAAAAGACATTCATGTTGGGGCTTCTGTAGGTCCTTTGTCCTGGCACAGAAATCAATGGCTTTTTATTTAGATTTTTTTTATTATTACCTAGTGGTTTTCAAAGAGTTGTTCCCCAACCAATGGCATCCTCACGACCTGGGACCTGGGAACGTGTAAGAAATGCAATGTGTCATCACATCTATAGACTTAAAAGCCAGCAAGGTGCATCCTAATAAGACTCGGGGGGACTCCTACATGATTACATTTGGGAACCACCAGTATAAGTAAAGGAAGGCCTGGAGGCAATGTGGAAGCTCACAAGAAAGAAATGACTGTCTGTAGGAAGACAGAGAAATCTGGAGTTTCTGGGTCAAGCCTGGGAGGGGAATATATGAAGACTAGAGTCAGCAGGGTGGTGAAGAGCCAAGTGGTTGCAAAAGGACCCCCCACCCCCACCCCAATGATACAGTGGTTGAAAGAGATCAAGAGCAGGGCACTTAACCGACTGAGCCACCCAAGTGCGTTTTTTTTTTTTTTAATATTTCTTTCTTTTTGAGAGAGAGAGAAAGCAGGGGATGGGCAGAGAAAGAGAAGGAGACACAGGATCTGAAGAGGCTCTGTAAGGTCAGCACAGAGCCCGATGAAGGTCTCAAACTCACTCACAAATCATGAGATCAAGACCTGAGCTGAGCTGAAGTTGGAAGGTTAATCAACCAAGCCACCCAAGTACTCCAGCACCACTGACATTTTAGACTGGTTAATTCTTTTTGAGGGGGCTCTAGCCACTAGATGCCAATAATACCCCTACTCCAAATTGACACCACAATCCTGTTTTCAGCCATTGTCAAGTGGAGGGGTGGGGAATCACTTCCTTTGAGAACCACTGTTTTGAAGTCTTCTGGGGGCACTGGATTATCTAAAGGACGTGTAATGAATGAGCCATTTGGGATGTAGAGAGTCAATTTTATCTGAATTACAATCAACTAGGTTATTCTAGCTGACATCTGGGTGGCCAGTAAAATGGTGGCAAATCACTTACAGAGCATGGTGAACACTCAACTAGTATTAAGTATTAGCAAAGTGGTTGGAATCTGATAGACATAGTGTCTCTTTCCCAGATCTATTATAAATTTATTTGGAGACACTGACCCATGGTGATCATTGAGATTTGTACATTGTTGGTTACTGCTGGTCAATAACTGTGAAAGGTCTGAGACTTTACGCTATTTGTAAGCTAACAAGTTAACCTATTTTAGTTTCATGGATGCAGAGCGAAGACAAAACCCTGGGGTCAGAGACAAAGGACCATTTGTTACTCGCAGAAATAGCCTCAGTCAGACCATTAAACATTTCCTTGAGCTGGTTTTCCAATCCCGGTTCTCACAGGGGAGCACCAAGTGGGCCAGATGATACTTCCACACACATTGGGTTGCCTTATAAGAAACCCTGAGTTTAGGAACCCTGAATCTTTTCTACTGGACTGTAAGCCTGTGTGGCCTGTGCTCTGGATGTAGACACTCTATCTTCCAAGGCTGTTCACTGTAACGGATAGGTTTCCTTTAGAGATAGTCTTGACCAAAAACCATCAGTACCTCCGCTCACAAGCTGCACCGAAACACCAAAGACTGTTTCCAACACTGTCCTAGAAGCTCTTTGTGGACTGAGACCATGTTTATTCGTCTCGTAACCACAGAATCCAGTATCCAGGAAGTCAATGACTAGTACATTTTAGATAAGAGTAACTTTTTTTTTTTTTTTATAAAAAAGTATGGGAGGAATTTAAGGAGTTATGTTTGGTCCACTCTGATACTCTACCCATTTGACTGTAGTAACTAGTTTTCCAAGTGCTGTTAGAACAAATTGCCACAAGCTTTGTATCATAAAACAGTTTTTAGAATTCTGGAGGTCAGAGGTCTGAAATGTATTTTAGTAGACTCAAGGAATATAGACCTTCCCTTTACAGGGAAGGCAGATCTGCATTTCTTTGGTAGGTTTTAGGGGAGAATCTGTTTCTTGCCTGTTCCAGCATCTTGAGGCCTCCATCCCTTGGCTTGTGACTTCTTTTGTGATCTTTAAAACCAGAGCATATTTCCAATCTTATTCTGATCTTCCTGTCTCCCTTTTTCTCTTATAAAGATCTTTTGCAGCATTCAGAACACTCAGATAATCCAGGAAAACCTCCCCACCTCAAAATCTTTAGTTTAATTACAGCTGAAAAGTCTCTTTTGTCATGTAAAATTAACACATTCAGTCTCTAGAAATCAGGATAGGAAAATCTCTCCTTTTTTGTGGACAAAATCAGGTTTTTATCTCCTCAGTAAGACTTCCTTGAGGTATAAAGCCCAGTCATTTTGGTTTGGGAATCTGAAATGAACTTTTTCCTTCACACTATTTTTCTTTCTCCTTATAATTTACATTTGGAACATGTTTAAAAATAATCTTTCACACGTCCTCTGTTGAGCACCCAAAGTATGCTAAGGAGAAGTGCTCTCCAAGAACTAGTAGGCAGCATACTATTTTTACTTGTGAGGTTTACGTGTGATTTCCATATTATGTATAGAGAGGATTATGTGTATTTCCTATTCATCCATAAATTCCTTCCCCGGGAGATAATTTTTATGAACAGCAACAAGAATTTCTTTCAAGAGTGGTTAATGTCTTAGACCCTGAGAAAAAAAAATTTGCACACTCACCATATCCTAGCATCTCTACCAACTCCCCAGCCCCTCAAATAAAGTTTTATCAGTTCTTTCCCAGGCCCAGATCGGCACATAGTGTATTCTACTTTCAGGCTATCACTGTAAAGTAGTTGTGACAGAAGTCATCTGGCCTATGAAGTCTAAAATAATTACTATCTACCCTTTTACAGATAAAGTCTGCTGACCTCTGTCCTAGATCAAGGACAGGGCATTACCAGCATTTTCAAAGACTCCTCTATGCCTTTCCCATTCACAACCCAACCTCAAACCACTACCTTGCTTCTTATGATTTTTTTTTAAGTTAAAACTAACTAAATTATTTAGAACCCAAATATTGAAGTGTATAATTCAGTTTTGCCTGCTTTTGAACTCTTTAAGAAGCATACCATGAGATTTTTTCATCTTGCTTTTTAAAAAAAAATTTTTTTTAATGTTTTATTTATTTTTGATACAGAGAGAGACAGAGCCTAAGAGGGGGAGGGTCAGAGAGAGAAGGAGACACAGAACCGGAAGCAGGCTCCAGGCTCTGAGCTAGCTGTCAGCACAGTGCCTGACGTGGGGCTTGAACCCAGGAACAAGAGATCTGACCTGAGCTGAAGCTGGACGCTCAACCGACAGAGCCACCCAGGCGCCCCTCATCATGCTTCTTTTGCTCAAGATTGATTTGTGAGATTCATGTTGTGGCATTTAGCTGTGGTTTGTTCATTATCAAATTATACTCCTATTGTATGGATAAAACAATTTATTCCTTCTATTTATGACAATTTTGATTGTTTCAGTATATTGAGTAATGGTACTATGGACATTCTTATGGACATTTCCTGTTCATGTGTATGAGTATATTCATAGCACCCTAACACATTATTTCCAGTTTTAATACATCATTCCCAATTACTTCCCAAAGGATTTGTACCAATTTACCCTCTAAAGCATAACCAGCCAGTCCGGGTCCCCACTGTCATTACAAGTACCTGAGAGTCTTCTTTGCCAGCTTTTTAAAAAAAAAAAAAAAAGTTTTTTTAATGTTTAGTTTTGAGAGTTCGTGTGTGTGAGACAGACAGACAGACAGACACACACACACACACACACACACACACAGAATCTGAAACAGTCCAGGCGCCAAGCCGTCAACACAGAGCCTGACATGGGGCTTGAACTCGGGAACCGCGAGATCATGACCTAGGCTGCAGCTGGATGTGCAACGAACTGAGCCACCCAGGCGCTGCCCCTTTGTCAGTTTTTTAAGGGTACTTCCAATGTAAATTTAGCTCATTGTTGTTTAACTTTATTTCCCTAACAGCAGGGGAGATTGAGGACTCTTCTCAGGTTTACTGACGACTTGGATTTCCTTATTCTGTGAAATGCTTCCTCAAGTTTTCCCCCTTTTCCTGTTAGGTTGTTTCTGTTTTTCTTCTTCATTTGTAGTTCATTTTATATTCTGGATCCTAGTCCTTTACAAGTTATATGCAATGTAAATAGCCTCTCTCACTCTAGGGCTTTCCTTTCAATCTTTTTATGTTGTTGTCTTTCAATGAAAAGAAGTTCTTACACTTGGCCATGTTAAAAAAAAAAAAAAAACCCTCCATCTTTTTTCTGGATAATGTCTATTTGTCTTAAGAAATTCCTCCCCATATTTGAGATACTCTCATTTTTTTTAAAGCTTTTTATTTTGCCTTTCACATGAGATCTTTAATTCAATTAGAATTAGTTTTGTGACATAGGGACCCAATTATTTTTCCCTCTCATGTTGCTACTATTGTTTCCAAAAACACGTATTGAATATACTTTACACTTTTCCCCAGGACCTCTCTTCCAAATACATAGGGGCCATATGTGCATAGATGTGTTCTCTGGGTTATCTTTACTGCCCCATTGGTATGTTTGTGTATTTTCACACCCAATATTATCATGTCTTCATTATAAAATAGGTTGTGAAAACTGGTAAGAAAAAACAATTCTTCCCACCTGGTTCTTCAAGAGAGTATATGGCTATTTTAGCCATTTGTACTAGAATGTAAACTTTAGAATTAACTTGTCAAATTCCATAAGCTCTACTGACTCTATAAATCCATTTGGAGAGATCTGACCATTTTTACAGTAACAAGTCTTATAGTCCTCAAACATAGTATCTCTCTATATTGAATAGGTATTCTTTAAATCTTTAATTTTTTCTTTTTACATTTGTTTATTTTTGAGAGACATGGTAAGTGGAGGAGGGGCAGAGAAAGGAGGAGACACAGAATCTGAAGCAGACTCCAGGCTCCGAGCTGTCAGCACAGAGCGCAAGGCTAGATTCCACAAACTGAGATCATGACCTGAGCTGAAGTTGGATGCTTAACTGAATGAGCCACCCAGGTGCCCTGATATTCTTTAAACTTTTTGAAGTATAATCATTTTCTTTAAAGGTCTTTCACTGATTTTGTTAGATTTATTCAAGAACTTAATATTTAAAAAAATTTCCTTTAATGCAGATATATAGGACTACAATGATTCTCTATTACATTTTATCTTTGGAAGTTTGTCAGATTCTAATGCTAACAAATTTTGTATTTTTTATAATCAAGTTTTACCCCTAATTAAATGGAGTTTTGTTTCGAATTGTTAATTTCTTTTCTGACTTACTGTTCTCGAGGTCCTTGTCAGTGCCATGTTGAATAGTAGTAGTGATTTCAGTCCCTTTCTTAAGATTTTAAGGGGAAAACAGTCAATGTTTCACCATTAAACATAACCTCTCCTGAGTGGTGTTTTATAGATAGTTTTAATCTGCATCGGATAGCTGCATTTTTACTTGTATCCTCAACATTTTTTTAACCAATCATAAATAATAATTTCATCATCATCTTTTTCTTTATCCATTGATGTAGTTTTTTCCTCGTTAGTATCTTTTTTTTTTTAATGTTTTTAAATTTATTTTTGAGAGACAGAGAGAGACACCATGAGCAGGAGAGGGTCAGAGAGAGAGGGAGACACAGAATCTGAAACAGGCTCCAGGCTCTGAGCTAGCTGTCAGCACAGAGCCTGATGCGGGGCTTGAACCCACGAACCGTGAGATCAAGACCTGAGCCAAAGCCGGAAGCCAGACACTTAACCGACTGAACCACCCAGGTGCCCCTCCTTCATTAATATCTTAATGTGGTTAGTTACACTAATTGGATGTCTAAGCCATTTTTTTTTTAAGTTAAGCTTATTCTAGGAAAGCAAGGCTAATTTTGCCCTAATGTGTTATCCTTTTTACTTAAATATTACTAGATTAAGTTTGCTAATGTTTTGTTTAAGATTTTTGTACCTGTATTAATGAGGGAGACTGGACTACAGTTTTCCTTTCTTTTATTGTCCTTGTGAGGTTTTAGTAAGGGGATGATATTAACTTGTTGAATGAGAGTTGTGAGAGGCAAAGACCATGTCATCTCCACATCCTCTGCATCTAAGACTTTATCATCCAACAGGGACATGGATGAAGAAGACATGCCTTTAAAGACTTTCCGTGAGGAGTGGCTATACCTTCTCCAGATTTCCTAGAGGGGATCACAGGCATTTCAGATGGTAAAATTATAGAATGGAGGAAGGCTGAGCACGGCATTAATTACCCCTACTAACAGACTGTATGTTCCTTCTCTTTCTATTCTCTTGAATTTCTTCTACTAGTAGATTCCTACTAATAGACAGTACATTCCTTCTCTTTCTATTCTCTAGAAGAACTTAAAGTTTGAAATGTTTTTCCCTTACATTTGTGATAGCACTCACCAATGGGTTTATTTGGAGAAAGATGTATGACTTCTGATTCCATTTCATTGATGATTGTTCAGATTTTCTAGATCTCCCTAACTTGGTTGTGACCAATTTTTCAAAGGATTTGATCCTTTCAAAATTTTCCAAATTATGCAAGTTATTTACAATATCCCCTTATTACACTTGCAAGTGTTTGCACCATCTACAGACTTTAAATTATTATTCTTAATATTCATTATTGGCATCTCTTTTCTTTATCTTGCCTGAAGTCTCTTAATTTCATTTGTCATTATAAAAATCTCTTTTCAATTTTATGAATGCTTTTTATTTGTGTGTGTCTTAAGTTCCTTTCTGACCTAGTTTGATTCCTGTCTGAGTGTTTGGTTTTCTTTTTCTTCCCCCCTTAAGTGTATTTATTTTGAGAGAAACGGAGTCTGCTTAAGGGGCAGAGAGAGAGAGAGAGAGAGAGAGAGAGAGAGAGAGAGAGAGAGAGAGAGAATCCCAAGCAGGCTCCACACTGATGGTGCAGAGTCCAAAGAGTGGCTCAAACTCACAAACCATGAGATCCTGCCCTGAGCCAAAATCAAGAGCTAGACACTTTGCTGAATGAGCCACCCAGGCACCTGGAGTATTAGGCTTTTATTCTGATTTCTTCATATAAATGCTTAAATCATTAATTTGAAGCTTTACTTTTGTTTCTAACATACGTATTTACATTATCAATTTCCAACACTGCTAGATCTATTCCCTCACAGATAGGGCATGGTCATTTTTGTTGTTCAATTAAAAATGTTTCCCATTTTTTGTTTATGATTTATTATTTGCCCTACAGATTTGTCAGAATTCCTGATTTATCAATTAATAAAGATTTTCTAATTATCGTTTTGGTATGAATTTCTACATTAACTGCAACGTGTCCTGGAACATTATATACATCATTTTATCCTTAAAAATTTGTTGAGACTTGCCTTGTCCAGGACATGGTATGTTTTTGTGAAAGGTCCAGGTGTAGTTCAAAAATAAAGTGTATTTTTCATTCATTAGTGTGGTGTTCCATACAAGTTTAGTCAATTTGTTCATCATCTTGATTAAATCTTTTATATCATCACAAATATTTTCGGTCTACTTTTCTATTGGTTCCTAAAAGAAATGTGATAAAAACCTCCCACTATGTTATTTCTTGTCAATTTTTGCTTCATATGTTTTGAAGATAAATTATTACATGAAGATCCATTTAAAACAGGGCAGAATAAACTTCTGGTGACTTGAACTATTTGAAGAAACTGATCTGTATATTTTGTCTTCAAAGGTGTTTAATACAGAAGCCAAATCAGCTACACCTTAGTATTTCCATATTCTTTAATTTTTTAGCTTTTCTGTTATTGTTTTAGTTCTGTTTTGTAAACAATGTATATTTACATTTTATTGCTATTTCCAGTTTCTAATCTAGCCTACGATCTTCTATTAACTGGAGAATTTGTTTCCCTTCCATTAATGTGATTACTTATTTACTTTTTTCAATCTAACATTTTATTTTATAGTTTCAATTTTATTTGGGCCTCTTTTATAGTTTCTTTGTTTTTAATTTCACAACCTTTATTTCTTTTTTACTTCCTCATTCTATTTTTCCTTTGGCCAGAATGGCAATTTTGTATTATTTCTCTACTTTTTGTGATAACTGAAAGTATTAAATAACATTAAAATTTGAGGTTAATACCTGGAGCATCTGGGTGGTGGCTCAATTGGTTAAGCATCTGACTGGCTCAGGTCACGATTTCGCAGTTTTTGGGTTCGAGCCCCACATTGGGCTCTGTGCTGACAGCTTGGAACCTGAAGCCTGTTTCTGATTGTGCATCTCCCTCTCTCTCTGCCCCTCCCCAGCTCACTCTGTCTCTGTTTCTCTCGAAAATGAATATTAAAAAACAAATTTGAGATTGACACCACTATTCCACTCACAGAACCTGTGAATATTTTACAATATTTAACTCCAATCCTTTTCCCTCCTGACACAAATACTGTTGTTGCCTGTATTTTATTTGTACCTTTTTTTTTTTTTTAATGTGCAAGACACATTCTCAATATTTTATCCAATTTTCCCTTTTAGGGTTTAATCATATATTTACCATTTCTTTGCTCTGGATTTCTTTCTTATTTTTTGCATTTTAGACTTTAAGTCTTAGATCAATTTCCTTCTATCAGGAGTTTATCTTTTCTGCAGGATGGGGGATTACAAAATCCCAATTCTGGTCTCCCCCCTCTACAGACAAAAAAACAATAACAATAAATCTACTATAAACTGCTGAAAATAACTCTGGGAAATCTCTGGACTAAAAAAATGAATAGCAAAAATCATGTGGAGACCAACGGTTGAGGATGGCCACAAAGTCAAACACAGGAAACATACTACCTGTGGCATGGCTTCCCTCAGTCGAGAGCAGCTGGGCACTTGGAGGATCTTCTCAGAGGAATCATACTCCCCAGGGGAAAAGCAGAGCAAGCCTCACCACTGGGGATGTTTGCAGCATTTGTTACCGGGGTTTACAATGATCCCACTATGGGGCTGTCCTGGAGTCTCCCCTCCCCAGCTGCATCCACTCCCTGAGGCTGTAGCTATAGCTGAGGGAGACACCATTGCACCTCACCCTATATGGGCCCAAACTACTACTGCTCTGGGCGCCACCCATGGTTCCAAGTTGGAACTATTCCTACCATTTCCAGGGCAGCCTCTGCTGCCCTGAGTCCCACCCCCAGAGACCCAGGTTGTGGCTGTGACACTTCATTGCTAGGGGCACTAGAAACAGAAAATCTGAAAACATCAGTAATAACTAAGCAAATTGAATTAATCATCAAAAACCTACTAACAAAAACCAAAGTCCAGGACCAGATAGCTTCACTGGTGAATTTTTATTTTAATGTTTTATTTATTTTTGAAAGAGAAAGAGACAGCATAAACAGGGGAGGGTCAGAGAGAGCAAGAAAGAGGGAGACAGGATCCAAAGACAGGCTCCAGGCTCTGAGCTAGCTGTCAGCACAGAGCCTGACGTGGGGCTCAAACCCACGAACCAGGAGATCATGACCTGAGCTGAAGCCAGACAGTTAACTGACTGAGCCACCCAGGCACCCCTCACTGGTGAATTCTAATTAACACTTTGGGAAGAATGAATAGTAATTCCCCTCAAATTCTTTAAAAAGAAAAAAAAAAGAAAGAAAGGAAGGAAGATGAGATATTGCCCATCTCATTTTATAAGGCCAGCATTGCCTGAGTATCAAGGCCAAATAAGAACACTCCAAGAAAAGAGTACAGACCAGTATTTCTGATACAGACATAAAAGTCTCAGGAGAATGGTAGCAAATGAATTTAACAACACATTAAAATGCTCCTTCACCATGATCAAGAGGGATCTATCCCTGGGATGCAAGGATGGTTCAATGTACCCAGATTAGCCAATATGATACACCACATTAAAAGAATGAAAAATAAAAGGCATATGATCATCTCAATAGGTGCGTAACATTGGACAAAATAGAACATCCTTCCACGATAAATACACTCAACAAATTACGTGTAGAAGGAATATTCCACAGTATAATAAAGGCCATAGGTCACTAACCCACAGCCAACACCATACTCAATGGTGAAATGTTAAGACACTTTCCTCTAAGATTAGAAACAAAACAGGATTCCCTCTGCCACCATTTGTCTTCAACATAGTACCAAAGTCCTCGCCAGACCAATTATGCAAGTAATAGAAGTCATCCATATAAAAAAGGATGAGGTAAAATTGTTTGTGGAGGACATGCTCTTACATATAGAAAATCTTAAGTTTTCAGCTAAAAAAAATGTTAGAATAAATGAATTCAATAAAGTTGCAGGATATAAAAATCAATATATACAAATTGGATGCTTTTTTATATACTAACATAGTATTTGAAAGAGAAATTAAGAAAGCAATTCCATCTATAAGAGAATTAAAATCAATCAAATACTTTGGTTAAGCTTATTCCTAAGAGATTAAAGACTCGTACACTAAAAACCAGAGGATATTTACGAAAGAGATTGAAAAAGACACAACTAGAATGATATCACACATTCTTGGATTGAAGGAAATAATATTGTGAATATATACATATCACCAAAAGTGATCTACAGAGTCTATGCAATCCCAATCGAAATCCTAACTGCATTTTTCATAGAAATAGAAAAAACCCTAAAAAATTTTCAGAACCACAAGAGATCCCAAGAGCCACAGCAACCTTGAGGGGGGAAAAAAAACCCCTGGAGGTATCACACCATGTGATTTCAAGCTATATTACAGAAGTATAGTAATCAAGACAGCATTGTCCTGGCATAATAGCAGCCATCAGACCAGTGGGACCAAAGAGAGTGCCCCAGCATCTATGGTCAACTTATTTTTCGTGAGGCAGCCAAAACACACAGTGAGCAAAGGGTAGTCTCTTCAATAAATGGTGTTGGGAAAATTAGCTATCTATGAAGATTAAAAATGCCTCCTATATTGCATCATTCACAAAAATTAACTTAAAATGAATCAAAGAGTTCAATGTAAAACCTGAAACTAGGGGTACCTGGGTGGCTCAGTCAGTTAAGTGTCCAACTCTTGATTTTGGCTCCCGGCATGATCTCATGGCTCAGATTGAGCCCCTCCCCCCATTGGGGTCTGCACTGACAGCATGGAGCCTGCTTGAGATTCTTTCCACTCCTCCTTCCTTCTCTTTCTCTCAAAATAAATATACTAACTTAAAAAAAAAAAGCTATTTTAAACCTGAAACCATTAGACTCCAAGAAAAAAAAATATAGGATCATCTTGGCAGTAAGTTCTTGGGTAAGACAACAAAAGGACAGGCAACAAGAAGACAAAGAAATGAGACCACATTAAACTAAAGAGCTACTTTTCAATAAAGAAAACAAATTGAAAAGGCAACCCACAGAATGGGAGGAAAATATTTACAAACCGTGTAAGTTTCTATCTAAATATATAAAGAACTCCTACAGTTCAATAGGAAAATGGCAAATAACCCAATTTAAAAATGGGCAAAGGACCTATATAGACATTTTCGCAAAGAAGACCTACTAATGGCCAATAAGTATGTGAAAAGAATGTGAAAAAAAGTACATGAAAGACGCTCACCATCACTAATCATAGGGAAACATAAACCAAAGCCACAAGGAGCTATTGCTTCACAGCTGTTGGTCAAGCAATTATCAAATATTGGGGAGATTGTAGCACAAGGAAAACTATTTTGTCTGGGATATAAAATGGTACAACTCTTGCCACTTTTCATCAACAGAGTACTGGAATCCTAGCCACACCTATCACAAAAGAAATAGAAATAAATGGCCTTCAAATTGGTAACGAAGAAGTTAAACTGCCACTCTGCAGAGGACACGATATTATACATAAAAAACCCTCAAGAGTTCTCCAAAATATGCTAACCAGTGAATTTAGTGCATTTGCTGGATACAAAGTTAATAGGCAGAAATTTGTTTCTGTACACTAAAAACAAAGTAGCAGAGAAATCAACAATTCCATTCACAATTGCACCAAGAATACAATTTGTGGAAATAAGTTTTATCAAGGAGGTGAAAGCCCTATACTCTGAAGACTATAAAACATTGACCAAAGAAATTGATGATGCAAACTAATGGAAATATTTTCCAGGCTCATGGATTGAGATAGTTAATACTGTTAAAATGTCCATACTGCCCAAAGTAATCTCTAGATTTCATGCAATCTATATCAAAATACCAACAGCATTTATCACAGAACTGGAACAAATAATACTAAAATTTAAGGGAACCACAAAAGACCCTGAGTAGCCAAAGCAATCTTGAGAAAGAAGAACAAAGCTGGAGGCATCAAAATCCCGATTTCAAGATACATTACAAAGCTATAATGAACAGAACACCACGGTACTGGCCCAGAAAGAGACACACACACTCGTGGAACAGAATCGACCGTGCAGAATCAACTCATCCTTTTATGGTCAGTCTACAGAAGAGGCACGGACATCCAAGGGGAAAAGACAGTCTCTTTAAAAAGTGATATAATAGCTGGGGATATAATAGCTCCATGTCAAAGAATGAAACTAGAGCACTTGTACCAAAAATTAACTGAAAATGGATTAAAGACCTAAATAGGAGACTAAAACTATGAATCTTCTGGAAGAAAGTGTAGGCAGTCATCCCTCTGACGTTAGCATTAGCAACATTTTTGGGGGGGAGTCTCCTCAAGTAAGAGCAACAGAAATAAAAATAAGCTATCAAAATAAACAGCTTCTGCACAGCAAAGGAAACCACTGACCAAACAAAAAGTCCACCTACTGAATGGGAAAAGATATTAACAAATGACATGTCCAATAAGGGGTTAATATCCAAAATATATAAAGAACTTAAACAACTCAAATAACTCAACACCAAAAACATATTCAATTAAAAGATAGAGAACCAGAATAGACATTGAAAAAAAAAAAAGACGTACAGGTGACCAACAGACACATGAAAAGACGCTCAATGTTAGTAATTACAGGGAGATACAAATCAAAACCACAGTGAGAGATCACCTTACACTTGTCAGAATGGCCAGACTCAAGAAAACAAGAAATAACAAGAGCTGACAAAGGTGTGGAGAAAAGGAACCCTCATGTACTGTTGGTGGGAATGTAAACTGATACAGCCACTGTGGAAAATAGAACGGAGGCTCCTCCAAATATAGAAAATGGAAACATTGTCTAGTCCAGTAATTCCACTATTTACCTAATGAAAACACTAATTTGAAAAGATAAATGCACCCCCATATTTACTCCCAGCACCATTTTCAACAACCAAGATATGGAAGCAACCTTAGGGTCTACAGGGACATAAATGGATGAAGTTTTGGTAGATGTGCGTATACACACATAAAATAGAGTATTACTCAGTCATAAAAAGAATGAGTTCTTGACATTTGTGACACCATGAATGGTCCTAGTGAGTATTATGCTAAGTGAAACAAATCAGAGGAACAGAAATACCCTAAGGTTTCAGTTATATGTGTAATCTTAAAGAAAAAAGAAAAAAATCCACCCATACACCTAAACAAGCAAAAAGCAGAAACAAGCCCATAAATGCAGAGATCCAACTGGTGGTTGCCAGCTTGAGGCAAACTTGAGGGGAGGGGATGAGAAGATGGAAAAATGAGTAAAGGGGCGTAACAGGCATAGGCTTCCAATTATGGGATAAATAAGAGATCCAAGGCACGAGGTAGGATATGTAGTGAATGATGCTGTAACAGCATTGTATGGTGACAGACGGTAGCTCCGCTTGCAGTGAGCAGAGCATCATGTATACAGTTGTCAAATCCATATGCTCTACACCTCAAACACCACGGGTCCGTTATACTCCAATAAAAGTAAAAAAGTTTAAAAAAAACAAAGTTAGTCATTATAAAAATTATGATAATTCTTCCAAGAATTAAAAATGAACTACCACATAATCCAACCATTTCACTCCTGGGTATACATCTGAAGGAATTGAAAGCGCTATCGGAAAGAGGTATGTGCAGAAGCATGTTCATTGCAGCATTATTAATAATAGCCAAGACACGGAAATAGCTTAAGTGTCAGTCAGCAGATGAATGGATGACGAAGATGTGATGTACTCATAAACACAATAGAAAATTATTCGGCCACAAGAAAGAAAGATATATTGCCCTTTGCAACCTCATATTTGGAACTTGAGACTAAGTGAAGGAAGTCAGAGAAAGATGAATACTACAGAAGATCACTCATATGTAGAAACTATATAAAAGCTAAAGTCCTAAAAACTAAGAATAAAATGGTGGTTACCAGTGGCTGGGGGTAAAATATCGGGGAGATTTTTCTAAGGGTACACATTTACAACTAGGGCATAAATAAATTCCAGAGATCTAATGCACAGCATAGTGAAACGTCAACACGATGTATTATAAATGTCAAAGTTGCTACGAAACTAGATCCTTAAATGTTCTTCCTACAAGAAAAGAAATGATCATTATGTGACAAAGCTTTTGTCTCTGGCTTTCTGCAGTTTCTCTACATTATATTTAAGCACAGAGGTCTTCTATTATCATTCTTGGAGTTGTCGGGCTTTTTGAAATTGTAGAGAGGTGTCCTCATTTGAGGAAATTGTCCACTGTTAAGTCTAAATGCCATCTGTCCCCATTACTCCTTCTCTCCTAGGCCTGAGGAAGCACAGGTTAAACTTTCTTTCACTTTACCCTTCACATTTCTCTTTCATATGCATTTTTTTTTCCTGCACTGCATTCTGGATAATTTCCTCACAGCTATTTTTTTTCAGCTCTGATTTTTTCACCCATCAATTGACATTTCATTTTTGTTCGCTCTATCAACAGTTCTATTTGTGTTTTTTTCCCTTAACATAATAGGTCCATTTTTGTACTTCAATGTTCTTTGTAGAAATTTCTACAAGGTTTATCTTTTAATTTAAAGATTATAATCATAGTTCCTTTATAATCAAGGTTTTAAAATTATAATATTTAAAATCACGGTATCATTATGGGGCTGTTTCATTCTCTGTATTTCCTGATTGTCACTTACAGTGCCTTAGTACCTTAATGTTCAGTTATCTTCAACTGCAGGACATTAATTACCCCTAAGTTTTTTCTATGGAGATTTTATTTTGAAGCCTAGAATGAATGTGCCTTCTTTTAAAGTGGATTTGTTTTTACTTCTGCTTGCTAGTACTATGGGTCAATCATCTTAAAGAAGGTTCATGACTGGAGGTGCCATGGATCAACCTAGCAGCATAAATTCAGGATGCAAATCTGTGCATAGATGGACAGTGGCCACAATATTTTGTCAAGACCTTCCCTTTCTTTCCTGCTGTTGGGCATCAGGCATTATGGCCTGAAATTCTCTGGCAGGTACTTCCGGGTCACACTTATCCAGAGGGTTTTCCTTTTGGGTCCAACAGAGATGTAGCCTGAACTTCTGACTCTCTTGATTTGGGAGGTTGTTAAAAAAGAACCAGAATGGTCACATGCCCAGAAAATACAACTGGCTTCGATTCCTAGGCTTTTAATTTTTCAAGCTTCATTTTCACTTATACCAGATTCGGGGTAATTCAGTTAGGTATTATGATCTGCTTAAGGCTTTAAAAAAACAGTTTTGTAAAAAACCCTTTATCTCAAATATTGATCCAAATTACTTAATTTTCCCTTCTCAGAATCTGAAAACTAAGATTGTGCATATGCATTTTTTAGAGATGTCCCATGCAATACGGTTAGGAGAGCCTCTTTGAAATGCTGTATCCTATGATGGATTCACAGTATTATTTTGGAACCTATTTGTCAGGCTTGAAATTCATTGGGTCACCTTCACCCACAAAGGCTGCATTTCCATCAGAATGTGGCTTGCTGAGGAATCCTATTTTGATCCCTTTCCTTTGATAGAGCTCATCAACATCCTACAGTGAGAATAATTCGGGGAATTCCAACTCACTTGAAGGAATCTGACTTCCTTGCACCTAGCCCAGGGCTTGGAGTCTCCGCTACAGGTAACTTGGATCTCTCTGAAACTTCTGAGTTGATGCAGCACCTTAACCAAGGTCTTCTAACTTGACCCTCACCACATCCTCATGGGCTAAGCAGGACAGGAAGTACAACTCTTCCACAGAGGGGAGGAGAATGATGGTTCAAAGTCAGGACATCAGTCTCCTGATTCGGTGCTCCTTACCCTCAACGCTCACCATATTCAAAACTCTGACATCAAAGAGTCTCAAGGTGCTATGTGTAAAGCCAGACTACCTAATACATGTTGCAGCGTTGCAAAATAACATGTAGGAATGAACATGTACTCACACTAACAGCCCAATTCCACCCGAGCTACATGGTCATCCATCCCCAAACACGATTTTATTGCTATCGCCTCAGCACCAGGTCAAATGAAGATTACGGTTTTTAAGAGTTTGGCAGGTTTTCTTCCCTTTCCTCTTCACTTTTTCTGCCCCACCCCCCCCCCTTCATCTTTCCTGTCCTTTTTTTGGTCCTTTATTTTTTCTTCCTTCTATGGACAGCTTTATCAGCGTTTCTATGGGGAGGGAAGAAAGGGAGAGGAGAGGTTCATTTCACTGGAGTTGGGTATTCAGATTCAAACTCTGGTTTTCAAGCAAATACTCAAACTCAACTGAAGCTGGTATGAACTTAGTGTAGCTCAAGTCTCCCCAGGCTTATGAATGTAGGACACGTTAAAATTATATCTGAGGGGTGCCCGGGTGGCTCGGTCGGTTGAGTGTCCCACTTTGGCTCAGGTCATGATCTCAGGGTTCATGGGTTTGAGCCCCACATCGGGCTCTGTGCTGACAGCTAACTCAGAGCCTGAAGCCTGCTTCAGATTCTGTGTCTCTTTCTCTCTCTGCCCCTCCCCTGTTCATGCTCTGTCTCTCAAAAATAAATAGATGTTAAAAAAATTAGAAGTTAAATCTGGAAGTTTCTAACTCTAATACTCTCACCACTACTTCCATCCCCAACCTCCTGCCCATAACTCAGAAGAGCATCCAAACTTACCCAACACTTACCACTTGACCTTGTCCTCCACTCCATCCTGATCTCAGTCACACTTCCCCTCTTTGGCCGCCCCTTCTCTCTCCTTCTGGATGCTTGAAGTTTAATTCTTAAGACATCAACAATTCTCTCAAAAAGGACTTGAGAATATTAAGAAATGGCTCCCTCCTTCCATGTTCTACTCTAAAGATCTCCAGCAAAGCTGCTGGGGTCCAGGCTTGTTACACAGTTTAATAGTAGAGTCATTTGAGTTTATACACCCAGAGAGCGTGGTCAGAGAGGACCTTACCACCAACTACCAAGCTTTGCTCCATCCAACTCACCTCACACTCAAACTGGAAGATTCCTTCCTCCTAGTTAACTCTGTCAGGGACCTAACCTTTTTCTCAGAGTCTTCTGAGATCCTCCAAAGCTAACCCTACCCAAACCATTGGGAATGCCAGATGGTTTAGAATAAAGTTCACTTTTAGAGTAGTAGGAAGTGTTTCCAGAAGCCACCTCTGTGCCCATGATAATCCAAAAACCAAGTAGACAAGCAGGCAGGAGGAATGAGGTCCCATCTTTACTACTATTACATCTCAATCTTGAGTTTAACTGGCAGCTCTGGCATATCCTGATGATGTTAAAAAAAAATCCACTGTCCCCTTCTTTGAAGATGAAGTCTTAAGTTCTTGTTTTTAAATTTTTTTAAATGTTTTATTTGAGACAACACATGAGCAGGGTAAGGGCAGAGAGAGAGTGACAGGATATAAAGTAGGCTCTGCACTGACAACAGCAAGTCTGACATGGGGCTGAAACTCACAAACTATGGATCATGATCTGGGCTGAAGTCGGAAACTCAACCAACTGAGCCACCAGGCACCCACCCCTGAAACCTAAGTTCTAGGCAAGGTGACAATAGTCTCCCTCAAGGTTGCATACCACCTTCGTGTACATAGGTGCTCACTTATGATGGAGGTCCAGCCAATGACCTGTTACTGGGAGTGGGTGGGACTTCTGGAAACTTTTCAAATGGGAGGAGCCCGCTCACCAGGTACATTACCGCCCTTCTCCCTTCATCCTCTTTGCTTCCTTGAATTGGAAGGGAGGGCAGAGGATCTAAAAACATTTTTTGTGCCATGAAATGAACTTGAAGATTAAAGAGAATCATCAAGTAAGGATGGTGGCATGAAAGTTAAGAAGGAATCCTAAGGGACACCTGGGTGGCTCAGTCAATTAAGCATCCAGCTCTTGATTTTGGCTCAGGTCATGATGTCAGTGTTGGTGAGCTCAAGCCCCACCTTGGGCTCTGGGCTAACAGTGTGAAGCCTGCATGGGACTTGGTCTCCTTCTGTCTCTTTGCCCCTCCCACTCGTGCACGCCTTCTCTCAAAAGTAGAAAGGGGGGGGGGGGGAAAGGAGTAAGAAATAAGAGAAAACAAAGAAAAAGGAAGAAGAAAAAAGGGAAAAAAGAAAGGAACAAGAAAGAACAAAGAGACCCTAGGGGCACCTGGGTGGCTCAGTTGGTTAATCACACTCTTGATCTTAGCTCAGGTCTTGATCTCAGGGTCGTGAATTCAAGCCCTGCATTGGGCTCCCCCATGCTAGATGTGAGGCCTACTTAAAAGAGAAGGAACCTTACTTCCAGTGATGAAAAATTTTCAGAATAACCTTTGATTGGCTACTTCGACTTTTATTACCAGAGAGGGATTAAAAAAGAAAAATAAAAAAACACTCCATGAACTCTTATTTTCAATTTTGTGCTATTACAGTTCTTCCTAGCTCTGGCTGATGAAGCCCTCTGGTTACTAGGTTTGGAGCAACTTTTCCTAGGGTCCTAGGCCTGCCCTCCCATGCTTCTCTCGGTGTCCTTGAACAATTTAGTCAAGCTCTCTGTGGCTGGTTAATTTCAAGTTAAGAAATGGATAATTAGAGTAACTATCTCAAAGTAATTAAAAGGATCAAGTAAGGTAATACCATGAAGCTCTCAGAAGTGTCCTTGGAACACACTCTTCATTAAATATGATCACATTACCTCTAAAAGAATAATCAGTCCCTATGTTGACTCAATCTGACATTATTCTATGTGCAGTTTCATTTAAATGCTTATTTCACTCATCTTGTGTTCCAGACAAGGAGGTCCCTGCCGGTAACTTGACTTCCCCCTCACACAGAGAGGCAAGAGGTGTGTGTTTGTATACGCCTTTTCTCCTTGCTTTGACACCAGAGAAATGCTCTCATTTTAATAAAATTTACACACCCTGTACTTGGTCATCAAGCTCAAGGTCAGATGACAATTCTGACAAGCTCATGTTTTCTTCATGGAGGATTTAAATTGTTCTGCAAACTTGCTATCAGTCACTTGCACCGGGTGTGAAAATACAGCCATCCCCAGACAAGGGACAGGAAGGGGGAGGCGGTTACAAAGCTCTGTAGATAAATGTCACCCTTTGGCAAAGCAACAGAGGAGGCCCACTTCAATCCAAGGGCAGAAAACATCAAACGGAAATCAATCCAGATGCCCCTCTCACGCTCCCCTCAGACATAAAAATAGAAATAGTTGAAATTGAAAATGACGTGGGAAGAATGAGGTACCATTTGTGGGAGACACAAAAAACCATGACACCCATGAATGCTATTTGTTGCCGCTCCATTATTCAGCATCTGCTGTTGACCCTTTGTCATTTGCATCCTTTTGTGTTGGGCCACCTCAGAGATTTCCCGTTTTCTGACACAGATGATGAGTTCCAAACCCAGGCTGAATAGGCCATTTGCTGACCATTTGTTTCTCTATCGGGGGTGAATGTGTGGGGCTTGTTTGCAGCCGATGACTGCACACTGCCTTCCTTCTGCCTCAGTAATGGGGGCCTGTGAGATAATGGCCAGCCCTCTGGGGCAGCCCCACGAAGCCTGCAAGCCAGGTGCACGGCAAAGAGAAGGTGGGTTTCAGTTCATCGAAGGTGTTGGTTCAGATTTTCCTGAGATTGCTTCTTTGAGCAAGGCAGGAACAGAATGAAGAGAACTCAAGGAGAAGAGCCCCATCAGTGGAAAACAAGGACCACATTTACCTTCTACCTGAGCATCCCAGAGAGGATGGCCACATCAACGTGGTGAAGTGGGGATGTTGCACAGAGTTCAAAGGAACAAACTCCTCATGCACCGGCCGCCAGAATGCAGAGTTCACTCAGTCCTCAACCAAATGCTCATTTTTGCAGTCTGAGTGGCCTGGCAGCTTAGCAGGGAGAGGGTGGGCACAGAAATCAATTCATCTCTCAGCCTGCAAAACACTCCCGGAAACTACTCTGCGCTCAAGGAGGTTGCTGCCCAAGTATGTTTGACGTGCAGAGGTCGCTGGAAGCCGTGACTTAATAGATGGCAAGTGAGGGGAAAACTCAAAACAGCAATTATATTTTCCTGCCAGACTTCCTCTCTTCCAAGTCTTATCCTTGCTGTTTTCCTGATACTTTTGATAATTACTTAATTGGTCTCCAACCTAAGGAGATGCTGTTTCAACTGCCTTTTGGGGTTATACAGAGTTATGGATTATACAGCTCTCAGATGAATAAATACACCTAATTTTTTCCTTCTCTCTGATCATAGAAAACCAAGACTTTGGTTTTATTGATGGACACAAAGTAGAGAAATTAGGCAATTTCCTGTATCAATTTCAATATGCAAATTTGTCTGGGTGTCTCTCTGGGTGTATAGTCAGTCAGGTATCTAATGACAAAGCAGTTTTGTAAGTAACACCTGCATTCAAAATAGTTTAGGGTAGGAGAAAGGAGGAGAGACCACTTTTTCGTATTTTTCAAGTAATATAGAAAAATATGTAAATCTCCCGTCTAAAATTAAGCGGATCATATAAGCACCTCTTCTTGATCCTCGATTCAGAGGTTCGGGAATATTGAGGCGATTTCTAGAACTTTGGATCCAAACCCTCTGCGGTTGGATCAAAGAAAACATTCCCTTTCTATAAATCACATCTGTATGTTGACATCAAATGAGAAATGCTAATACCATATAAAGGATGATGCTGTTTTGGTTTTTTTATTACTAGCCCACTCAGTAAGGGTCACATAGATAGCCATATATAATCCCCAAGCAGCAATATATAAATGCCATGAACAATAGGATTTCCAATCAGCTCCCCTGGACTCCTGCAGAGCTCAGCAAACCTGCCACTAGTAGATCATACCCCGTGTTAGGCACTGGGGCTGTCTTTAGGGAGGTTTCTATGTTGTGGGGTCCTTACTCAGTTTTCCTTCTATCAGAGTACTATCCTAGGTTCTTCTGGCAAAGCCAGCATCGTAACGAGATGAAGGAAAGAATCTTATTGCACATTTTCAAACACCAAGCACAAATGGGAATTAGAGAGGATGCCTCAGGATAGAGAAGTGCTCACCGCCATCCCCTCTGAAACCTCCACTAACTACTCCACACAGACCTAGTCGTTCCCTCCCCTGTCCTCTTGGTCCTCTGTGTACCGTTCTCTGTGGCAGGAGTTACACTGTGTTGTCCATGGGTCCTCCACAGACTGGAAGAACTTAAGAAACCAGGTCTGGGGGTGCCTGGGTAGCTCAGTCGGCTAAGTGTCCGGCTTCAGCTCAGGTCATGATCTCACGGTTTGTGGGTTCGAGCCCCGCTTCAGGCTCTGTGCTGACAGCCAGCTCAGAGCCTGGAGCCTGTCTTTGGATTCTGTGTCTCCCCCTCTCTCTCTCTCTCTCTGACCCTCCCCTGCTTATGCTGTTTCTCTCGGTCTCTCAAAAAAAAAAAAAAAAAACCCCAGGTCTGGGCTTGGTGTCCCCCAGTAATACAGCTCCAGGCACAGCTGGGGCTCAATTAGCATTTGGTGAAGAAGTGACACTATGCCAAACATTTCTATCCTCCCAAAGCATTGCCTCTACTCCACATAACCTTGTAGACAATTCCCCTACAGACTCCTTGGATGCAGATGAGTATCTTCAGGGCTTACGCTGGGTCCAGGGAACTGTGTAGCCATCTTCTTTCCCCCTATGGCAACCAATGTTCACTGGTTTTAACAAGATCCATTCTGTTTCTACCATATCTTCCTCTTCTGGGGCATTACTACGGTTTGATTCCTCCTAAGCACCAGGACCAGTGACCTATACAAGAACTTGTGCCCTTTGCTTTGGCCAGTTGGAAGGGAATTCAACTGGTCAGAGTATGGAAAAGGAAAAGCTACCTAGCATCTCTAGAATTAACCCTCCACTTACAACAACATTCTGGTTAGGATTAGGACAGACTGCTGACCTGCAGATACAATCTGGACGGAGAAAGTCTTCCTGATCAGCATATGTAGTTTTTACAAATTTGATTAGAATGTGATAGGTCCGGATAGTATTGTGACCCATGAGGCTCTGACAGTGGAGTTTGCCACCCCGTTTTGGTACAGCCATCTTTAGTAGATTTTTTTTTTAAATTAGGATATTAAACAGAGAAAAATACTGAAGCCCAAAGTCACTTGTCTGTTTAAAGCTGTTGTAGAAGGCATTCTAAAATGGCTGCCCGTGGTCCCTACCTCTTGTTGCTCATTCCTTGTCCAAGTTATGTCCTTTGTAGGACAGTTCGATCTCCTAACTTCCTTCTAAGACAAAGAATAGAAAACATTCCCCTTCTGAAATCATGTCTCTATATTGCTATCCAATGAGAAATATTCTGGATCTCACTCCCCAGAATATGTTCCAGGAGACCATTCTTTCTTACTCTCTTGCTGGTTTTCTCTTGTCCTATGGACTTCATGGCTCATTCATGTTGATGAGTCAAGCTCCCAGGTTCCAGAGTTCAAGGCAGCAAGCAACTAAGGGTGTCACCTGACCAATAGCAAGTAAGACACTGAGGTCCCTAGTCCGACAGCTTGTGAGAACCTGAATCCTTCCAAGAATCACTGAAAGGGGTTGGCATTAGTGCTACTGCCCTCAATCAAGCCTTCAGATGTGGCCCAACCCAAACCTTGATTATAACCTTCTAGAAGATCCTGGGCTAACCCCTTGACTGCAGCAATTGAGAAATCCAGAAGCCAAAGACCTAGCTAAGCCACGCCTTGATTCCTGACCTACAGAAGCTGTTACTGTTTTAGGTCACTAAGTTTTTAGTCCCTCATTATGCTGTTGAAAATGTTCTGGTGTCGGGGCACCTGGGTGGCTCAGTTGGTTAAGCATTTAGCTCTTGGTTTCAGCTCAGGTCATGATCTCATGGCTTAGGGAGATTGAGGCTTAGTGCTGACAGGGAAGGCCTTGCTTGGGATTCTCTCTTGCCTTCTCTTTCTGCCCCTCCCCTGCTCCCATATAAGCACATGCTCTCTCTTTTGCTCTAAAAACACTTAAAAAAAATAACACTATTCTGAAAAAAGTGTTCTGCAGGTACCCAAGTGGTTCAGTCAGTCAAGCGTCCCACCTCAGCTCAGGTCACGATCTCTTGGTCTGTGGGTGCAAGCCCCGTATCAGGCTCTGTGCCGACAGCTCGGACCCTGGAACCTTCAGATTCCATATCTGTCTGTCTGTCTCTCTCTCTCTCTGCCCCTCTCCTGCATGTGCTCTGTCTCTCCCAAAAACAAACATAAAAATCATCTAAAAATATTCTGGTACCAAATCTAGTGTCTGAGGGGTGGGTATTCCCCAAACCAACAAGCAGTTCTCTGAGGCTTCCCCCACACAGCACCAAGTAATTATCCAGAATATCAGCGGAGTGTCTAATTGAACTCAATTCTGACCCTATCTACCCATAAATAGCTTCCAATTCCACAGGTTAAGGGCTCAGTCCTGCAAGAGTGCCCTCCGCCCCCCACTTCCAATGCCAGTCAGAAGCCAAAGTTTTTATCTGTACTCCCACCTATCTGTCATTTGAAGGCTCCAGTGACTCCCTCCAACCAATCCCAAGTCCTCAGTGTTACCTGTACTTCCAACGAGACTGGCTGTGTATCACAGGTTCTCACGACCCCCTCCTCAGGTTTAGTTAGTTTGCTAGAATGGCTCACCCAACTCCAACTGTTTTACTTACTAGGTCACCCGTTTATTAGACAAAGATGTAACTCCGAACCACTCGATGCGAGAGCTGCATAGAGCTAGGTATGTGGCCAAGAGATCAGAGCTTCCCTGTCCTCTCTTTGCCATTCTCCCAGCAACCCTTGTGGTTTCACCAACAAGGAAGACCTAGACTGTTCTTTTGGATTTTTGATGGAAGCTTGAGTACACAGGCACAACTGATTAGATTACAATTGATTCAGCCCTTAGCTCCCAGTCCTCCCCAGGGTGAGGTAGGACTACCTCCCATCACATGGTTGGGACTCCAGAAAACCAGTCTCCATCCTCAGGTGGGCTCCAAAATTCGATCTCTTTAACCTAACAAGAATATTTGTATGTTTCTTTTTGCTTAGGAATTTCCAAGGATTTTTAGACCTTTATGCCAGAAACAGAGATGAAGACAAAGTATTTAATTCTTACTATACATCATAGCACCATGGCAGCCATAGGGAAATAATGGTGGAGTAAGAAATAGAATCCTGACCTCTTCCCTTCCATTTACCACTCCGTATGGCATAGACACTAGGAGCCTTGATCCCCGATCATCAGCCAGCAGACGTCCACACTGTTGAACTCAGGATGCTAAGAGTTGTCCTCTTTTTTGGCTAGACAAGAAACTTCTTAAGCATTAAAATAGCTGCACTTGATCAAAAATTAAACAGAGCAAGATAGAATATAAAAAGGAACACAAGTCTCTAGAGTGTTATACTTGCAATTATTTCTCTATTTAGGGAGGGTTGGTTCTTTAAAGTTACCTTCACACAAAGTTTGTCCACACTGGAGACAAAAGAAAGAAAATGAAAAAAAAAATCCCTGTCTTCCTGACCTCACTATCCCTGGCAGAGCAGGCGTCCCTCCCAGCCCAGGAGGGTGTGGTGGGTTGGTAAGATCCAAGGGGAGCCACCCAGCTGATCATCGGCCTTTACCAGACCCCATGTCTGTCTCACACAAAGTACAAGAGTGGGGCCCTGGTCCCCACATCAGGAGCACCCTACCCTCTACTCTGTCTTGATCATCCATCAGGACTCCCTTTCATGACCTTGGCTTGGGGCCAGCCCTTCTGTCCCACCATCTTTGGAGACTGTGAACAATTCCCTGCCTTCATTTATATTGCTTCTGTGAAGTATAACTTCATCATGTTCCTCCAGAGTCTTCCTTTTCTAGGTTATATAAATTTAGCTCTTCACCCTCCTTCACGGCGTGCCCTCCAATCCTCTTGCTAGTTGATTAATTTTTCTTCCTGTCTTACACATTTGCACAGGTATAGTATACACCCTTCTGCAGGGTAAAGGGCTGTGCTATAACAACATGAAAGACTGTTTCAGGAAGGTGAAATTCACTGTGATAAGGGGGAAGTAAACCAAGTTTCTTGCATCTGATTGTAAATTAATGGAAACTTGTTTGGAAAAAGCCCACAAAAAGAAGGTCATTCAGAAAAGGTTATAGTTTTTGAAAATTGTATTCAGGTTTTTCTTCAAGATAGAGAGTCCCAATTAAGATCATCGTGTAAGATGGTTTCAGCATGTGCCACAGGGCTAGGGTCAAGAGATTTATCTTCCTCTCTCACTCCTCACTCTTCCCCCAGGCTCTGATCTCTCCGAGTCTCTCTCTTTGCACCCCTATGGATCTCCACAAGATGCAAGGCAGAAAGAACAACAGAGGAGCCACCCTCTCTCAAGGTGAAGTCAAGGACACCTCCAACAGCTGCCCCTGGGTAATCCTCTATTTGCAAAGTTGTTTATAGGACATACGCCCTATCTATCCACATGCAAGCTTCCCAGGCCCCACATAACTGCATTGGCATGGCCGATTATTCCACTACGGAAAATACCTGAGGCACAATCAATCAGTCTTTGTTTTGCTTCTCTTCCTTTCTCTTTGCCCTTCATCCATTTTGGGGAATTGGAAAAGACAATTCTCCTGCCATCCAGGACTGAAGTACAGTCACTTCTCACATTAGGGGGCTCAGGACAATGAGCTTTTTTCTAGACTTTCCCTCTTATGTTAAGAAAGCAATCTGTGCTTCATTCTCCCAAAGTGTGATTGGACTCCGGAGGAAATCTAGGGCACAGTAATGTGTTGTTCTTTTTCCTTTTCTTTAACAAAGTTTCATGGTTACAGATTGACTTCAGAATCCAACAACTTCTAGAGTTTTTGTTTTGTGCTGTCAAAGTGTGGTTGGCCCAAAACAGTCACCTGATGAAGCTACCCCGTGGGTGGTGAAACAACAAACTTTCCTAATTATTTTCATTATCCATCTTTTGGCTCTTATACTATTACTTGTGTTTTGTGCCTTCTCTGTTTAAACAAGGTTGTGTTTATCTTTGCAGGAACCAACGTTTATTCCAGGAAGTGACCAACTGCATTATTCTAGGCCCATAATGGCTTAGTGTGATGAATAGGTTCTCTGGGTTTACCTCATTTCATTTCGAGCACATCCTCGTGATAGGCAGCTGGACTCAGCTGGGCTGGCTATCAGGTAACCAGAAGGGACAGAGGCAGGTGGTGGCTCAAGAGATTAGGGTTGACATGCATTGTGCATGGCCCAAGTTTAAGCAGAAGGAAAGGAGGGACACAAAGGTTGTTAGGATCTGAACTGTATCCCCCTAAAATCACTCTATTTAAGTCCTAACCCCCAATAATTTTGGGTGTGACTTTGTTTGGAGAGAAGGCCTTTAAAAGAGGCAATTAAGTTAAAATGAAGTCATTGGAGTGAGCCTGAATCCAGTATGGACAGGTATCTTTTTAAGAGATCAGCACAAAGAACACCAGGGATGTCCAAGCACACAGAGAAGACTGTGAAGACACATTGAGAAGGTAGTCATCTAAGCCATGAAGAGAGGTCTCAGGAGAAATCCTACTTGTCAACACCCTGATCTTGGACTTCCATCTTCTCATAGTACTGGGAGGGAACTTTCTGCTGGTTAAGCCACTCAGTCCATGGTGTTTTATTATGGCAGCCCTAACAGACTAATAGAATGTCAAGGTAAGGAAAGAAACAAAATGAACAAGCTGAGGAGGTAGGAGTTGGTAGAGACAGAACAGGAATTCTGTCATTGGAAAATATCAGATGCAGCCCACATGACACATGACATCGACAGATGGTCAAGCTCCTCTGACCATTTCCTCCAACTCTTCAGCTTATAGAGATGGCCCTTTTGAGAGAGACTCAGAGGCCAGGACCAGTAAAAATGACCAAGTCTATCACAGGCTTTGCCCATCTCATGTAGGACAAAATGGATTCTATCTTTTCTTTACAAGCAGGAAAAAGGAACTTGTCTTGACCAAGAAGCAAGCGCTTAGGGATGCATAGAGGGCCAATTAACAAACCAGTTCCCCTTTCACATTAGGGGGAAACCCCACCGATCACAATGTACATGAAATTGTGCTACAGGCTCCACAGATGAGGTCTGTGGTAGGCAGAACACACTCCTCCAAAAGATACCCACAAACCAACGCCCCAACCTGTGACTCAGAAAGCTCACATGGCAAAGAGGCTTTTTAAGTATGAGTGGATGAACCTGGAAGGGGATGAACATGGAAATGAGCAGATTCTCCTAGATTATTTGGTAGACCCAAAGGAACCATAAAGTTCCTTCTAAAAGACAGTAGGGGCACAGAAGGAAAAAGTAATGTGGCTATGCTACCACAGATTGGAGCAATCCACTCGGAAGGTGGGGTCATGGGTCACCAGCAGGGGAATGCTGGGAGCTTCTAGAAGCTGAGAAAGCCAAGAAGAGCTTCTTCTCCAGAAGGAATGAGCCCTACCTATACCTTACTTTAGCCAAGTGAGACTGATTTTCTAATTCCAACTTCCAGAACTTTAGTAAATCTGTGTTCTTTAAAGTAACTATGTTTGTGCAAGTTTTGTCATAAGAGCCATATGGGACTAATACGCTTATCTTTAGCACCCCTTTCTTTTATCCCTACCCCCACTCTTTTCCCTTGCCCATTTATTTCCTTCTTGCCCCTTCCCACTGCCTGCCAATCTTGTTTCAGAAGGGTTGCCCTAGGGAGAGTGCCCTGTGGTCCTGAGAGCCTGGGAGTTCTAATGCTGGTCACAACTCTATAGGCTACTGCTGGCCCAAGAGTCCAAGTTTCACACAATAGCTACACTTTCCACTCCACTTGTCCTGCCAGTCTGGACAACTTCAAAGCATACAGTGAAAATAATGGGCTTCAGCCTGAACTTAAATCACACACACACACATGTGTATCTCCTTGTGACGAGCTTTAGATGCTATGGTCTCCCAACTCATGACTGTGTGAAGTACAATTATTCCCATTTTCCAGATGAAAAAAAGAAAAAAAAAAAAGGACATCCCAGAGAACACAGAGACCATGAGACCATGTCCAAGGTCACAGAAACTAAGGCCCATCTAATTTCCCAGAGCCACAAAGACAAATGCTTCCGAGGTCAACATTCTCCTTAAAGAGTTTTTTCATATTTATACTTCATCTGCCAAATGAAGCAGAGCAGAAATCTCACTATGGCCACAGTCATTTTACACGATTTGCTGTACATGGCTCTGATGTGCACAGCAGTTTGATTTAATGACATCTGGAGTCCGAGGCCTCACTGAATACCAGCTCTAGCTCTGAGATCTTGAGAAGTATAGCAGGATGATAATTAAAATACAATTATACATAAATGTCAACTGAGCACTCCCATCCCTCAGAATATAGTCCTTAGAAATTAGAGGACCAAATGCCTCAAAACTTCACTAACAAGGATGATTACTAAGTATTTATAGAAAAATGAAAGAGGGAGAAAAGTGGATGCCTATCATAGGGAATTGACTGAGTAAGTGGAAAATCTACAAACCATAGAGTATTATGCAACAATTTCATCTTGCCGCTCCCCATGCAACAATCCCAACAATGAGCTCCAGCTACAGGAGGAAACTTAGGCAGAACTCTACAAGGTGTTAGGTAGTGTGAAAGATAAACCACTGATAAGTGTATATGGCAAACTCCTATTTTTTAAGCCAGTTACAAGGCACCCATGCTTGAAACTATATAAGCAAGGAAATAAAACTATTAAATTCTACCAGACAAAAAAAATCAATATCCATTCTTAATTTTTAGAAATTACAACGGCAGTAAGATAGCATTAGATAAATAACTCTCTAACAACATGAAATTCTATCATAATCCCAAAGCTAGTATTATGCCTAATGGGAAGCACTAGAAACATTACCATTAAAGTCAGAAATAGAATTTGATGCTGTGCCAGAAGTAATGGCCAACACAACTAGGTAACAGGAAGTTATTATCCTAATTCTAAACATTGGAAGGGAGCAGGAGGAATTATTTGCAGATGGTCTGACTGTTTATTTGGCAAATGAAAGCCACAACTGAAAAGCCACCATGACCAGTAAGAAATTCATAAACTCTTCAGGGGTATAAAATAGACACATTAGTTTTCACATACACCCCCCCCCCCCACACACACACACACCTCAACCACACAGATAAGGTTAAATGAGTATAGCCACCATGTCAGGAATTAAAGTAATGCTGTAGAGGAGTCCCAACAAGAGCAACATCATAATATTACTCAAGATTAAAAAAAAAAAAGACTTAAAAATGATAACATGTACCATGACTAAGGGGTGAATTTTTCGTAACCCAATTTGTATGTTCAATATACCCCAATATTCACTAGTTTAAAAAAATTTCCACTACTAGAGAATGGGATACCAAACCTCATATGGAAACAGGAGCTCAAATACCCAAGGATGGGGAATTAGTCACGCTAGATGTTACAATGTATTAAAAACCTTTAGTTATTAGAACAGAATAGTAATATATCAATCGACTGTATAGAATGGAATACAAAGTCCAAAAAAGGCATATACAGACCAATCAAGAAGGCATCTCAAATCCATCATGATTCAATCAAGTGTACATGATTGAGAACTGCCTAGAAATATGTAAAACTAGATGCACGCTTCAACCCCTACCATGGGGTTATTGACAAATGGACACAAGATTTCAATGCCAACACTGAAGTCAAAATCCAGACCAAACCATAGGATAATCCTTTAACACTGGAGGGGTCATGATCTAATGAGAACTTCCATTTAGACCAGACTAAAAACCGGTAAACTTGCCTCTTAACAATAATTTCTCCATGGAAAAAAACCTACTTAAGGTCAAAAGACAAGAGAGAAACTAGGACAAAGTATTTCCAACTCCCATCACAAAAAGCTAACTCCCTAATATACAAAAGGGCATCCGATAGAAGAAGAGAAGTGGACCAAGAGTAGGCACAGATATTGCACTAAGAAAAAAATTCAAGTATCTTTCAAACATGAGAAGATACTAAACTGCATCTTAGGATAAATAATTCAAGCTACCTCGGGTATCTGGGTAGCACAGTCAGCTGAGCATCCGACTTCGAGTCAGATCATGATCTCGCCATTCCAGAGGTCAAGTCCCTCATCGGACTTGCTGCTGTTCGCTTCGGATCATCTGTCCCTTTTTTTTCTGTCCCTCACCCACTTGCATACACTTGAGAACAACAAAAAATAATTCAAACTACCTGGACTTGCCGATTTTCATCTATCAAATTGGCAAAAAAGCTGAAAATTCGATAAAAAACTGTTGGCAAGGCTACAGGCAAACAGACACATTCAATTCTGCTTGCAAGAGGGCCCAGTCCATGGAGGGCAGTTGGGCAGAATCTACCAGAACTCCAAGTGCCCGTCTTTACCTTACATTCAGCAATCCACCCCAGACACAGGAGCACTTGGAGATAACGAACTGGGACAGGTAAGGATAAAAAACTGAAAACTTGCCAAATCAAGAACTTGTTAGTTATGGAAATCAGTTTTAGAAAGAAAATGGAAACAATGCAGCTCCTTAGAATGAATTAAAGTTTTTAAAGTTTTTAAGTTATTAAAATAGGGTTTGTGAAGATCTACAAAATCTAGTCAAGTTGGGGATGGGGGAGACAAGACCTACGGTCAAGTGCAGAGGCTGCCTGAGTGGGAAAAGGCATTTTTATTTTGAGCAAAACTCTGACATGGGATTAAGTCCCTTTCAGTTCTGGTTCCACCTCCAAATAGCTGGGTGACTTCGGCCAGGATGTTTAGCCCTGGACACCTGACCTCTGAAACCACCGACCACTACCTCGTGGGTTGTTCTGACAATGCCACGAGGAGGCCCTTCAAGGGTTGGGCCCAGAGTAAACCTTTAATAAATAACACTTCCTTCCCTCTCAGGGCTGCTCTGGAAAGGACAGACAATAAATGGCTAAAGCCACTGGTGCAGAGCAGGTGCTCAATGAATATTCATGCCTTCCCCTCCCATTCCACCTCACGATGGGGCTCATTGCCGGCAAGTATTTCCCATCTCAACAAAGTTCCAGAGTCATCTTTCTTGGCAGTGTGCCATCATAAAGACAAGGAAACCAAAGAGCTAGACATAATGATAAATTACTTGTTTCACACACTATTCCCGCTTATTATAGAGAACTTCCCTAATGATGGTCAACTGCCCGACCAGGTCCCTGAGCAGCTTGGCTAGAAATGGAATTATAAATGCAGCTGAAAAATCCCAGTGATCAGATCCTGCTGTAAGTGATCAGGTATGTTCAAAAGTTTTGGATTTCCAACGTGCTAAGATTTAGAAGAGATGCAAAATTAGTTAAGCCAGGCTTTTCAGCCACCTCTCTCCTCCACCGACCCCATCCCACTTCAGTGTTACCATTTGAGGTGAACGATCTTCAATTCAGTCGAAGGAAAGATCATACCTCAGAGTAGGAGACCTGATCACTAACTTAGTATTTATTAAGTACCGGCTAAGTGTAGAGCAAGATGTTGGTCTCTGTCTATAGTATGAAGAAAGTGAATACGAGTTCTAGCTTTGCTTGGACAAGAAGCTGAGGCATACTTTCGAGCAGGAAAATCAAGGGTCATTCATTGCAGCTGCATTGATTTAACATGTTTCTATGAACAGGGATTATACAAAGATTTATATAAAAGACAGGAAAGCCTCACCTACTTTGGAGACAGAGCTACCAAATTCTTGCCAGTTACAGGTAAGTAACTCCTGCTGACTTTTTAATCATTCTTTTGTGTGTAGAACAACAATGGCCTTTAGTTTTGTTTTGTATTTGTCACCACACAACAGAGGACTGACCGCCTCTCCCCGCCCTGCAGATGGGGCTGAGTGGTGGCAGGTCAGAACCCAGCAAGGCTCCCGGTGCCTCTGCAGCAAACAGGCCTTGGGGTTGAGCCTCAGGGTCAATTTGATGTCACTGTCAGGTTTCAGGGCTTAGAAAGGGACCATGCGGGACAGATCCTGGGCTCCAGGGAAACCCTGTTTCTCATCCTCTGGGGTCATTTTGGGATTGCACGCGAGGTGTGCCTGGGGAGGTCAGCACATGCTTTCAGGGGGCGCTTGCAAGTACGGAGCCCAGTGTTCTGGCCAACATATTTTTCCAGCATCTTCAGCAGGCTGAGCATCAGAGGACCAGGTGGGTCACACACTGTCTGTGGGCAAGTCACCCATGGACAAGCCCAGCAGGTAGCTTGTTGCATCTGGGGATTTCTGGGACAGTAGAAGAGGCCCCTGAAATAGGACAGCCACGTGCTGGCCATTCCAAGTCCTGTGTCCTGGAAATTCTCCTCCACGTGCCCTTTGCCAACACAGTGGCCTGCTGACAGCCCCCCAGCCTTCCGCGTCTTCATGTTCTACAGCCCACCCAGACCACCGGGTCAAGGCCCGGGTACTTGGACAGATTGTCCCCGTGGGACCTGGGGCTCCTGGCCACAGGTTCTCCAGTAGTGGGTCAAGATGAAGGCTTATGGGTCCCAGTCGGGGCCTGATCCGGCCTCATCCCCCTGGTCTCCCTGCACCACTTCTGCACCGGGCACCCTCTGCTCCTCACTGCCCTATGCCCAGGGGCTCACATCATCACTTCCAACTCGCATATTCCAGGAGGATCGGGACCACTGAGCCTCCCTGAGCATCTGTGGCTTCAAACACCACCACCAGTTTCCATCTGCCACAGGAGCTGAAGGGGGAAGTGTGGTTCCCCGAGGCCTGGGGGCTGTGGGACCCACAGGGTCGCCGATGGGGGCCTGGGCTACCCCACATGCACACTGTGTGGACCTGCTGGCCAGCTGGCTGGGAGACCAGGGCTCGGGGACTCTCCGCCTGATGCTTTATCCCCCAGCCAACCCCCTAGGCACTTGGTCCTCACGGCCTTGTCCAACTCAGTGCCTGAGCTACTTCCCCCCTACCCCCCACACCGCCCCAGGGGCAGGAGGAACTGATTTTTAAATCATTCCCGTTTAATAAGGGAGCTCTTCTGAGAGTGTTTACCATGCAATACTTTGTAGGCAGAGTTTAATTAACATTTGAAGCTGTGAATCTCTTTCCAATAACATACTCTAATTCAAGACTTGTTGGCAGCTGCAGGGAGAGGGCAGTCAGGACCGAGGAAAGGTGGCAGGCATGGTCACGCACTCCCACACCCCTGCAACATGGCCATCCGCTCCCGCTGCACAGATGGTGCCAGGAGGGCAGAGGGGACCAGGCCGACTGCTTGTGCAGTGTGCAACCGCACGCCGATCTACTTGCTGCAGGGCACTGGCCCTTTGGCCGCGCCCCCTCCCCCCCAATACCTAGCTCCCACTCGCATTTCCCAACAGCCATTAGTGAGAGCAAAGGCCAAGGCTAACCATGCCCTTGGCACAGAGAGCACTGGGGACTGGCCACGGAACAACCCTGCTCCTCGCTGTGGCAGGCTTTGCACGGGGAACAGATAGATAAGGGTGTGATTTTCAATTTCACACCCTTACAAAGTGTGGAAACTGAGAGGAGGTATTCTGTTTTTCAGGCCTTTGAAAAGGACCACTCAGCAAAAGGGTATTTCTGGAGTCTGGAACCACCTGCATTTACACAATTTCACTGCATTTCATGCCCCAGATTCCGGTGCCTGCATCTGCCACCTCCCCTCTGGGCTGGCCCATGATGGATGCCTCCCAAGCTATCTTTCTGCAACCTCTTGTCCTGCCAGGAGTTCCTTGCTTTTTTGGACAAGGCTGCAGCCATCGAGTTTTTGTTACAAACTTCTGTTTCATATCCTGACCGATTTTTCATTTAGACATTAATCATTTTAGAAATGCCAGGGCAACCTGAGAGAATTTCCAGGTTGAACTTAAGACAGTTTCCTGTGAAGTCCTTGTAAGATCATTGACTGGGAGTGTTATTAACAATCCGCTTTCTACCAGCAGGGTCCTCCCATTGCTTTCTGACC